>CAUHTR010000871.1:0-100037 GCA_959609185.1 Schmidtea polychroa | reverse complement strand
NATAACTGCGACATGGAAAATTTAGCAACGGAAGTAAAAAAGGTAATCGAGAACTGCGAAAGATGTCAGAAAATGAAAACGATAACAACCAAGACAAAGGAGGAAACTCAAACAATAAAGAGTACAGAACCATTCGAGAAGATATATATGGATATATGTGGGCCATTGAAAGAAACGTTCAACAAAAAGAAATATATTTGCGGAATCATTGACCACTATAGTAAATACATCTCATTAACGGCCATAAACAAGCAAGACGAAAAAACAATTAGTGAGACGTTATTAAATAAATGGATATTAAAGTTTGGAGCTCCAAAAGAACTTCATGTAGATTGTGGGAAGAACTTTGAAGCAAGAAGTATAAAAGAACTAGCAAAGGCAGCTGGCATTGAATTAATTTTCTCAAGCCCATATCACCATAACACGAATGGTATTATTGAAAGACAATTCAGAACAATCAGAGAGTATATTAACGCGTCATTGAATGAAGGAGGAAGGAAAAACTGGGCTGATATAGTGCCAGAAATAGAATATACGTTAAATGCAACAGTTCAAAAAACAACGGGAGTAAGCCCAGCAGAGATTATATTTGGGAGGAAAATCGACAGAATGAAATGGTACTCGAATAAAGAAATAAATAGAGAAGATATGGAAAAGAGAATAGAGGATAAAACACTAAAACCAAAAATAAGCAAAACAGTGAGAGATTTTGAAATGGAAGATGTGGTCTTGATCAAACAAGAAATTCGAAATAAAGACGATGCAAGATGGGAAGGGCCGTACAAAGTGATAAAGAAAATACATGAACGGAGCTACTTACTTAAAGATCAAAATGGGAAGATGGTAGTCAGAAATGTTGAGAAGATCAAACATTTTAAAAAAGGGGGATGTGAGGAGTTAAAATTAAAATACTAAATTAAATTAGTTCATGATTAAAATTTGTAAAGTTTTAATTGAAACTTAAATTATTTTAAGATATTAAAATTGAAATGATAATTGAAATTTTAAAATAAAATAATTTTTAATAAAATTGAAATTCAAGTATGAATGCGATGGTATGTTGATATTTGGTTGAAATTAAAATTTAGAAAATGTCCCAAGAATATTTGTTTATATAATCAGATTTAATGAAATATAATTTTGGATTTAATAGTCTTAGTAATTTATTTTGATGACCGAAGAATTAAATGTTATAGCTTCTAACATGGCGACCATTCCAACGGATCTGCTTATTGGAAGATTACTTCCAGAAAAATTCCACAGAGGAGATGACCTCGAATTATTTATCAAAGAATGTCAGAGGTTCTTTGAAATAACGAAGACACCAGTGAAGAGCCAAATGGTACTAGTTATTACACTTCTGGACAGGACTTTGATTGAAGATATGAAACCGCAGAAGGTAAAACCGTTGAACAGAAATTAAGAGCAGCTTTTCATCGACCAACGTCATTGATTGATGACTTAAGAGAAGCCTTGAACTACGAGCAAGGTAACGAATCAGCGGAAATATTTATAGAGATGTAGTACAAGTTGGAGCCACGAAGAGAGAAATCAACGAATGGAAACCAGAGACAAGAGTTAAAGTGATAGAATGCTGGACGTGTCAAAAACCGGGACACAGTAGCAGAGAATGTAATATAAAAAGAAGATTTCAATGTTATGCATGTGGTGTTGAAGGTCACATACGAAGAGAATGCCCAACAATCAAATGTCATAGATGCAATGCACGAGGACACAAAGAAAGAGAGTGCTACACAAATATGGAAAAACGAAATCAAGGAAGAGATCGAGACCAAAGGAAGATGTCAGGAGGAAGAATTCAAAGAAATACCTATCAACAAAGGGAAGATATGTATCAATCAAGGAACGTACATCAAAGACAATGGGGAAACCAACAATATAACAGAAAAGATATTGCAGCTATCGAGTCTGATGATGAGATGATGAATACAAAACAGTCAAGCCAGCCAGACGAGTATAACAGGGAGAATGACCCAAACGAGCACGCTCCGTCAAACGGGACATTGATCGGAGCAATTTACTAAGTAATATTGATTTCAACCAAAGAATGAATGCTAACGGTATGTGTAATTTAAGTATGTATGATGATTGTATGATTGATAAAGATTGTAGTGTTTTTGAACGTGATATTAATAATAATAGTAGTGTAGAAATTAAAAAGTCGAATGATAAGGAAATTCAGAAAAAATTTAAAGAGGAGTGTAAAGTAAATGAATTAGTAAAACACGAGGAAAGAACTATAGAGAAAATTTACAAATTCCTCAAGAAAAATGGAGACGTGTGTATTAATGAAATTGTAGAAGATACTAGAGAGCAGAATATTTTGTCAGTAGAAGAACAAAAAAGTCCAGTAATAACATATAATATAATGCAAGGTAGACCGAGTACAACACTGGATATCCAAGGGCGGAAAGTAGATTGTTTATTGGATACAGGAGCGCGAATTAATGTGATGGCTAAATCTGTAATTGATCGATTAGAAAATATCGAAATATTAGAAACAAGGGAATCGCTAAGATGTGCAAACCACAGTAGATTAGAAACTATGGGTAAAATAAACATCAATGTTAAAATGGGCAGTATTGAAAGAAATGTAACATTCATTATAGTAAAGAATTTAATACCAGAAATTATTGGAGGAGTGGAACTACAAAGGTTATTTGGTATAGAATTGAAATGTATACTAGAAGAACATGGAAAACGTAGTGATTTCATTTGCGAAATAGAAGCTAGATTTGGGCGGATTATAACAGATGAAGAAAGATTACGTCATGCCATCGACGTTTTAAAAGTTACCGGAAATAAGAGACTGCTAGAAATATTTCAGGCAAACAAGAATGATTTTATGGCAGATAAATGGGACATTGGGTGTACCAATCTGATAAAACATAAGATCATCACGAAAGGAGAGCCAATAATGATTAAACCGAGACGTCAGCCAATAAATTTGGAAAACAAGATTGAGGAAGCAATAAAAAATCTAGAAAACAACGGAATAATTAGGAAGTGTAATTCACCGTGGAACACACCTTTAGTTTGTGTATGGAAGAAAGAGAAAAAAGACATCAGGCTTTGTCTAGACTTCAGACAATTAAACAAGATAACAGAAAGACAAGCATTTCCAATGCCAAATGTAGATGAAATTTTAGACATCCTACACGGATCCAGATATTTTAGCTCAATCGACTTGGGAAATGCTTATTACCAAGTGAAGTTAGATAAAGAATCTCAAGAGAAAACAGCATTCTCAACAAAAGAAGGACAGTTCTGTTTTAACAGGATGCCGTTCGGTATTGCAGCGGCACCAGGAACATTTCAAGAATTAATGACGAAAGTATTGAAAGATTTGTGGAAAGATGGAGTGATGGTATATTTAGACGACATCCTAATATTCACAAAGACAGAAGAAGACCACTATGACATATTTGGAAAAGTCCTAGGGAAGATCGCAACAGCAGGACTAAGATTGAACCCCGAAAAATGTCAAATATTTAGAAAAGAAGTGAAGTTTCTGGGACACATAATAAATAAAGACGGCATACAAACAGATAATACTAAGATAGAAGCAATACAATCATTTCAAAAACCAAAATGTGTGAAGAATCTGAGGAGCTTTCTGGGTATCTGTAACTATTATTGACGGTTCATAAAAGACTATGCAAAGAAGGCAAGAGCACTAGAAAGCATATGCGGAAAAAACAATGAGAAAATAAGATGGACAGAGATGTGTGAAAAGGCGTTCAGGGAAATGAAAGAAGCATTGATAACCGCCCCAGTATTGGTATTTCCAGATTTCAGAAAAGAATTTATATTAGACACAGACGCGAGCTTCGATACTATTGGAGCAGTTCTTTCGCAAAAGGATGAAAAAGGACATGAACATGTCATTGCATATGGTTCACATGCGATGAGCAGCCACGAAAAAGGATACTGCATTACCAGAAAAGAATTATTGGCAATATACTATTTTTGTAAACATTTCAACCATTACTTATATGGTAAGAGATTCGTACTGAGAACGGACCATAAAGCTATTACGTTTATGGTAACAACGAAGAAACCAATAACTGCTCAATTCCAGACATGGATCAACTATTTAAGCAGCCTGGATATTAAAATGGAATACAGGAAAGGAACAAGCCATACAAACGCGGATATGCTATCCAGGAAAACATGCGGAACATGTGTACAGTGTATGATGGAACACGAAGACGCAAAAACCGGCAAAATTAAAACCAGAATATTAACAGTAACAGCAGAAGGCGGATATAACAAGTGGCAAAATGACAATATGGAGGTCCAAGAAATAAAAAATAAGTTAGAAAATAAAGATTGTAAGTTCATAATGGAAAACAACACGGTACTAACTAAGCAAGGTAAAATATGGATACCGTCAGATAATAGACAGAGGATGATAAAAGAAGTACACGTATTGCTGTGCCATGCAGGTGCACAGAAAGTAACAAAATATATCCAGAATAAACTGCGACATGGAAAATTTAGCAACGGAAGTAAAAAAGGTAATCGAGAACTGCGAAAGATGTCAGAAAATGAAAACGATAACAACCAAGACAAAGGAGGAAACTCAAACAATAAAGAGTACAGAACCATTCGAGAAGATATATATGGATATATGTGGGCCATTGAAAGAAACGTTCAACAAAAAGAAATATATTTGCGGAATCATTGACCACTATAGTAAATACATCTCATTAACGGCCATAAACAAGCAAGACGAAAAAACAATTAGTGAGACGTTATTAAATAAATGGATATTAAAGTTTGGAGCTCCAAAAGAACTTCATGTAGATTGTGGGAAGAACTTTGAAGCAAGAAGTATAAAAGAACTAGCAAAGGCAGCTGGCATTGAATTAATTTTCTCAAGCCCATATCACCATAACACGAATGGTATTATTGAAAGACAATTCAGAACAATCAGAGAGTATATTAACGCGTCATTGAATGAAGGAGGAAGGAAAAACTGGGCTGATATAGTGCCAGAAATAGAATATACGTTAAATGCAACAGTTCAAAAAACAACGGGAGTAAGCCCAGCAGAGATTATATTTGGGAGGAAAATCGACAGAATGAAATGGTACTCGAATAAAGAAATAAATAGAGAAGATATGGAAAAGAGAATAGAGGATAAAACACTAAAACCAAAAATAAGCAAAACAGTGAGAGATTTTGAAATGGAAGATGTGGTCTTGATCAAACAAGAAATTCGAAATAAAGACGATGCAAGATGGGAAGGGCCGTACAAAGTGATAAAGAAAATACATGAACGGAGCTACTTACTTAAAGATCAAAATGGGAAGATGGTAGTCAGAAATGTTGAGAAGATCAAACATTTTAAAAAAGGGGGATGTGAGGAGTTAAAATTAAAATACTAAATTAAATTAGTTCATGATTAAAATTTGTAAAGTTTTAATTGAAACTTAAATTATTTTAAGATATTAAAATTGAAATGATAATTGAAATTTTAAAATAAAATAATTTTTAATAAAATTGAAATTCAAGTATGAATGCGATGGTATGTTGATATTTGGTTGAAATTAAAATTTAGAAAATGTCCCAAGAATATTTGTTTATATAATCAGATTTAATGAAATATAATTTTGGATTTAATAGTCTTAGTAATTTATTTTGATGACCGAAGAATTAAATGTTATAGCTTCTAACAGTTTTAATTGAAGATTTGGTCATTCCTAGTAATCTTCCAAATTCTTGGTAATTTTCCTCATTCTCAAAGGCATCAATAAGCTTAATTTTGTCATTTTCTGTATATCTATGAAAATATTAATTTATTAAAATAATTTATTTAAATTTACAATTTGCGAATTTCTTTCTGTAATTTAAAAGATGTCGAAGGACCTTCTTCAATATTTGAAATGCTACCTTCACACATACTGTAAAATATTTTAATGTTTTAGAATTTAATTAATAAATCGTACATTGTATTTTTTTCATTTTCTGTGAAGCTCAAGGTAGAGCTATCGGAAACCGTGATCACTTTGTCTCGATTTTTAATACTTTTTTAATATTTTTAATACCGTCTCCTCATTCGCTTCCCCTGTACTCAATTCTCTGATCTCTTTCTCCATTAATTTAATCTTTTTAACTATATATTCTATTAACGCTGATGGTTTTGCTTCTGGAAATCGTCTCATGTTCACTGCTTTAATTAACTCCGTTATGATATTCACATCTTTACTATTAACATCTTTACTTTTGGCAATTATAACATTTAATCTGTCCATTAAAATTTACTTTATCTCTACCATCATTATTATAAAAGCTTCCTCGCCTTTCACTATATGTATTCTGTCTATAAGGACTTGTCTGTCGACGTCTCAAATCATTTGTATTATCTCTGGTATCATATCTATTATCATATCTATTACTTCTATCATATCTATTATTTCTCGAACTATTTCTATTAAAATTGACTCGATTATCCCTAGTAAAATTATTTCTGTTATATTCATAACGATTATATCTATCAAAATTGTTTCTATTACTATTTTTCCTAATTTCAAAATTTCTATTTCTCGAGTTGTCGAATCTTCTCCTGTTTTCAGGTGATTGACTTCTATCCGGGCTCGGACTGACTATGTCTATTTTTAACAAAATTGAAATATATCTGTTTCATCTCCTCCCATGGGATGTTGTCATCTGTCTTACCCAACTCAGGTTGTGCCTCTATTGGTTTCTGTATTTCAACTACATCCATATGTGAGCTAAATCTATCTCTTTGTATGGCTTCTATACAATAAGACTGGTTACAAAATTTATTCAAAAATCAGATTCACCTCTTAATGATGTACAACTAGATTTATACTTTTAATGATGTACAATTAGATTTATTTTCCAACTTTCAAAATTAACTGATCAATAATAAGTGCTGGTTATGTTCTGTTAATATGTTATGTCGCGCGTGTTGTGTTATAAGTGCAAAAAAATATTCTGATAGACATTTTGTGCTGTCTTAATTAAAAATCTCGTAGAGATTGCCTCTTCAAGATTCCGGAGGTAGTTAGGAATTTTGGGGCGACTAAACTGATTTTAGTAGTTGCTTATATATAAAATTTTTATACATAAATTAATTTTATTTATCTTAGCCTTTCATCTTTCTCTTAGAATTTATAAATTAATTTTATTCATTTCAGTCTCGTCAGACTGCTATATTGTTACAATTAAATTTCATTGGAATTTAAAACCGATTAACTTGACATTACTAATTAATTGTTTAAATATATTTTAAATTATTATTATTATTTGTAAAAATTAATTTCTTTTTAAATACCCTTTATTTTTTGTGTTTACAAATTATAAGTGTACATAAAATTCATAACAAAATACAACTTCGATAAAACTAAAATTATATACAATTCTACATAGATGAATAAAAATAAAATTTAATAAAGTTCAAATTAAAAACACAGAAAATGTTAATCAATATAAGTGAATGTCAAATAAAATTTAATAAAGTTCAAAACACAGCAAATGTTAACAGTTATTGTTCTTATCTGGGGAATTGGATTGTTGAACTGTTGGGAAATTGGATTGTTGATCTATTGTTGAACAGTCGGAGGGAATTTTTGTTTATCTACGTTCTTCGGTGTACACATTGACCTTGTACTTGTTTGGCCCTGTTCTGTAATATTTATAGAAAGTGAATGTAGTGATGATGCTCTCTTCATCTAACACTTGCATAATTTTTTAATAATTTCAAAATAATTATATTTTAACAATATGTTAATAATATGTTAACGGTTATTTATTTCGGAACAAAAAACACTATAAGAAATTTGCATGCATTTTAATTATGTGTTTTGTGTTGGTGTGTTCAATTATTTATCTCTCACCTTCACAAATCCTATAATAAAGTTATTAAATTTCGGAACAATAAATTTATAGACACAGGTAAGTTTGTGTGTTCTTATACTATAAATTTATTGATTTTTTTCTAGATTATAGAAATTACTAAATTTCAGAATTATGTGTAGAACCGACAAAACAACAACAATTCCACGAAAACATTCGAACAATTAATCTTACACACACACTAATGTATATATGATACATAATCACCAAAATGCATTGGTGGTTGTAATTGAGGCTGTTAGACAGGCGATTATATACATTGCCAAGGTAGCAACTAATATATTAGAAAATTGAGGGTTCAAACTGATGAAAGAATTGGCAACTGAACCGATTCCTTATCTTGAAATAAAGTTTCAGAAACACCTGACATATTGATTGTTAATTTATTGATTTTGTTTGAAATAGATTTTGATAAGACCGTCTACCGACTCATTACAAAAATAACAGAAGAATATTACACATTAGTTAATTATATGTGGAAATAAAAATGAACCATTTGAAAAATAAATATCGACAATAAAATGTCAATCATTAATCATTCATAAAAACTGTATAAATTAAAATATAAAAACTTTTTTCCAAATTTCACCACTGATTTCTTTTCCTTTGACATTGTATTTATTAAAAACCTTAACTATGAATCAGTAAATTTTTTCGGCAATACCTTTTTCAAGTGAATTTAATTTGGATCAAATTCATTTGAAAAATTCAGTGCCAAAATTTCGTGAATATCAAAAACATCGATATAGTTACTGATTCATAGTCAAGCTTTTTAATAAATACAATAAAAATTTAAACATTTGTTTTTTTATTTACAGACTAAAATAAATTGTATATCAGAGGTTCTCTACCTGTGGTCCAAGACGAGCAGTTAGGTGGTCCATGAACATGGTGCTAGAATTGTGTGTTTTTGTTTTTTATTATATTTTTTCAATAAACCTTCTATTCAGGAACAGAAAACGTTTAAAATTATAGTTTAAAAATTTCAAAGTAAGTAACCCAAAATTAACAAGGATAATGCAATGAGAATTTTAATTTTTATAAATCTGAAACTTTAATCAAACTTACTAAAAATTCACTAAAATATAATGCTAAAAACTGCAATAATGATTTGCATTAAATTTAAATTTCTCAGATAATATATGTTTAATACGAAAAAAAATTTTGTAGACAAATTTTATTTCTGTCTCAAATCTGAAAGTTTACTTTAAATGTTTGTGAATTTGTCTCCGATTTACTTCCTGGACAACCTAAAACCTACTCTAAATGGAGCTTCCAATGCAAAAAATCGTTTTCGGCTGGGGCTCGTCCCCAGATCACCATATCTCGAATGGCTGTCTAGTGGTGGTCCGCCACTGAGGCACATAATTTTGAAATGGTCCTTGAGTTTCAAGGTTGAGAACCTCTGTTCTATATCATATAATATAATATAATTTTAAAAATAATTTGATTTTAAAATTTTATTTTTTTAAAAGATTCTTATTACAAATTTATTTAACCAGAATTTGCAGACTAGATATAATTTGGCGGCCCTTTTTGGTCAACTAAGCCATTTAGTAGATTGGTAATAAATTTATCTTGACTTACTATGGCCTATCGACACAGATACATACATACTAGGCTCTAAATATCCTAAAATGGTACTAAAAAATAGGTACAACTCACAGAGTTTTCGATTTCTATATCAAGTATATCAATGAGGTCCCGACACCATTTCATATCAACATAATATATACCAATCAAATTCTTCAATGAATACATTTTTTTAATTTAATTTTTTGTTTATTTAATGTCATATTTACTTATTAATAAATTTATTGCAATAAAGTCGATTGAATGATGAGGAATGCATGAAGTGAAATATTCAAAAAGTATGAATGAAGTCCAATACAAATGGTTAATATATTGCGTATTCGCAAGAGGAAGAAATCGAAATAAGTATCTCCTTTTTAACACTAGGACGGCCAGAGCGGTTATTTTGACCGTTAAGCAATTTCATTTTTATTTTGTGAGAAAACGAAAAGGAATTAACGTCTCATATTTTGTGACAATTATTCATTTTTAGTGAACTTGTTGTGCATATCAAAGCTTCAATTATAGCATTTGTCACGACTGAGATAATGAGGCCATCCCCATGGAAGGCCGAACCGGTCAATTTGACCGGTATATTGAAACACACAAGAAAGTCACACATAATCATCTTACATACTAGAAAATATAAAACCAAATATAATTTACACACAACCGAAGCATTTAACAGTCATTTGGGAATGTTTTCCACAGTAAACTTTACTACATACATGGCATTTAGCTCCGGATTTGTTATGACAATGAGGAGCAGAACAAGTTTTTCGCTTCTTTAATTTTGGTTGTTCAGAACAGAGTTCACCAGAGACGGGACTTGCTGTTCGACGGCTTTTGAACTCCTCACAAAGAGATGTAGCTAATTCAAAAATAAAATCCCTTCTTTTTATAGTTGATCCCGTAGCATCTTTGAAAATAACATGAGCGTTGAGAGCTGCTTTATCAAGCAAATCATAGAAAGTAGCGACTGGCCATCTTGCTGCTGCGGCTTTACTGCTGTATAAACGCAACATGCTATCCATGGTATCTACAGCTGTCTTATTTTTGTTATAAAAGTGTATAATTTCAGGCTTTCTCTTTTCGTCAGATCTCACACTAGCAGTAGAATGGAATGTTGACATGACAATGACTTTCTTGTCCGATTTGCCTTGATAGGAAACAGTGACAGTGTTTTGACACGATAAATGAGTCGATTCAAAAAGAGGCTTTTTCTCCAAGTGAGCTGATGATAAAAAGCGTGAATTTAATCTTACAGTACCAACCAATGTTGTTCGATTTACAAGGAGATGTTCAGCTAGTGAGAGACTTGTAAAGAAATTGTCAGTGCAGACATTGTATCCTTTATTGAAAAATGGCTCCATTAGTTTCCTGACTACAAAATCACCCAGCCGTAATCCACAGCGTTCGTTTCTATCGTGAGCCCCTAAATATGGCATTTGATTGATGACAAATTTGGTTTTGACATCACTGAGAATCCAGTATTTGATACCGAATTTATCAGGCTTATTTGGCATAAATTGGATGAAGCAACACCTATTTTTTAGCGGCAAAAGTTGCTCGTCGACAGTAAGGAAGGGATTAGGAGTATAAACTTGAAGACAGTTTGAAACAAACAAGTCAAATATTTCACGAAAATGGGCATATTTATCTTGTTCTACTCTTTGACGTCGAGAACATTGTTCATCAAAACGAAGAAAGCGCAGTATCTCACGGAAACGGTTCCGAGACATGACTTCTCTGAAGTAAGGAGATCCAAATTGAGATGACCAGATTGAATTGATAGAATGTCGGCGAAAGCCTAACACACCACGGAGATACAGCAATCCAAGAAAAGCATCTAATTCTTGTAGACTGATACACCAGTCTGACGAAGCTTCTTTTCCTTTCATAATTGTGTATTTTTGAATTAACTTCAGCATTCCCTCAGAGACTATAATGTTTGTTATCCCAAGAAGTTCAAAGATTTTCTATAACAATTATTAGATATTGTCTTATGACATTTCGTTAAGTTTTTCGTTTGATTCTTTTAATTTACCAAATTTCAAAACTTAGAACTCTTAATGCTTGCTTAATTACACTTTTAATAAGCACTATCTTTGAATAAAAGCAAGAGAATATTTATAAACAAGAAATGAAGTATACATACATACCAGTCTGAATAAACGCGAAGACAATGTTTAAAATAGTGTAGCTTTGTGTCAGCTAAACAAATATTTTTATTTCATTGTTGTAAGTAGTTTAATAAATTAACTACTGTTAGAATAAAAATAGTTAAATTTTGAAAGCGTGTTAGTAGCACAAAGAAAGTATTGCTAAATGAGTTGCATCATAGAAATCTCAGCATGAAAATAAGGAGCATATGTGCACCGGTCAAATTGACCGGTTTGGCCTTCCAAGGTATAAAATATTTCCGGCCGTCCTAGTGTTAAGTGATAGTTCTTTTGTAGAGCACAAAACTTTTAAAGACCTCAGGACCGACATCGTTAAAATACGCAACAAGAAGAACGCATATTTTAAACGAGCCTAGACTCAAAATGCGATGCTGAGAAACGATATTTACTTGGTCCAAGCCCAATGAAATACACAAGTCACAAAAATCAACAAAGTGTTGTATGAACAGGCTAATAGAATGTTGATTCATGTTGAAACTCTCAAGTTGAAGATCCGAAACATGGTGACAAAATTGACTCAGCTGTAAAATGATGAAAAGGTTTCCTAAAAATACCAGCAGTGTACCTAAAAACGAAACTCTTACATCTACGGATCTTATCTGTACGAAACTCAATCCAACCGTGGGTCATGGATTATAAAGGAATGCAACAACAGGCTGGTTGATTTCGATTTTGATTTATGAATTCTTAGCAACAGAATTTCAATTATAGAAAAAAGGTTTATTGTTCATACAAAGGAATATGTCGTGGTATTAAATGGCTCATAAAAAGTATTCAATTCAGTGAAGTTACGTACGTCTGGGTTTAAAGTCATCATTAATTAATCGTTTCCTATAGAGCTTTCAGGCAATTTAACAAACGTGAAATTAGGATTTTATCAAAACGATCATGGACTTTATATAACTATGGTTTTCAAATAAATATATTTTTAAATTTCACTTGAATTGATTATACATTAAATATATTTTTAATATTTCTAAAATTTTATAGTTTTTTTATACTTTTAAGTTTACAATTTACATTTTTATGAAGTTAAGTTAAATTTATAGTTTATATTTTAAAGCTAATATAATTTTATAATTTACACTTTTACTTTTATAATTTATATTTTTATGAAGTTAAATTTATCCTTTATACTTTTATAACTAATTATAATTTATATTTTTGTGAAATTAAGATTATAATTTATAATTTTATAATCAATATAAATTTGTAATTTATGTGTTTAAGAAATTAAATTTATTATTTATACTTTTATAATTAACTTAGAGTTATAATTTATAATTTTATAGTCAATATATGTTTATAATTTATATTTTGAAGAAATTAAATTTATAATTTATACTTTTATGGGTTTACGATTTTTATTTTTCATTATTTTTTATTGCCGATACGCATGTCGAATACCTTTATGAATACTATCACTGTTAATTCAATCATTTTAAAAAATCTTTACTTTACACTATTACTAGAAAATTTATTTAGAACATTTATAAATCTAGATTCGACAAACGTATAGATAGAGTTGGTTATTGATGATATTTAACTGTCTACATTAATTGTGAATTTTAGAGTTGTGATTAATTTGAGTCTGGAGCTTTACTCCGTTTATCATACCTAGGGTAATGTATTAGTGTTGATTTTTAGTGTGTACGTTATATGTATATTATGCGTGATAAAAGTCGATTTAAAGAAAGTCTTGCTTTTGTGGCCGCACTGTGCTCACTACGACAAGCCCTAATGCGTATGTGAATCGGTAATGTACTACCGTACTATAGTAACGATAACGAGTTCCAAGAACTCCATCGTATCAGAGGTAATTTATCGACGAACCCAGTGGCATATACCACTGAGTCAGTACGACCTCCGACGACTCCACTCCATATAATACAAATATAATACAAAAATCTGCGATCGTAAATGATAAAGTTGAAGGTGAAGGATTGGCTGGGATCTCGCTTCAAAATCGATGATAATCGACGATCTCACTCAAACCTACATTTCTATAGTTAAATAGAAAGCATGAAAGCAAGGTTTAAATAATAATAATTTATAATTCACAATGAAATCGTCCTTACTTACAATCTCAGAAAAATCAAAATCAAAAATTTGGCGTAAGAGTAAGCATTAGCATTTGCCTTGAAAATTGACGAAATGTGTTAGTTTATATAGCCTCTATTTGATGTGTAAGTATACATGCGTGCATTGATGCAGTAAAACAAACTCGGATGATTTTAATTCTCGAACATTCGATTTTTAATTTTTAAGAATTTTTGTTTTTGTTTTTGAAATTTTATTTTTGAATTATTTTTCATTAAATTTGCCTCTATGATGGATTTCAGCATTTCCAGAACATTCCATACAAAATTCAATCTATTTCTTATTTTTAAATTGTTTTTTATTATTTATTGTCTAAAATTTTTATATTTTAAACTAAAATATTTATTTTTTTAAAATTTTATTTGGTTGTTTGGCGGCCATAATGGATTTCGCCAGTTTTTGGATTGTTCTGGATTTTTATTCAAAATTTTGATATAATTTTCTTTACGTAAGATTTTATGGAGATTTTCTTTAATTTCTTTTTTTAATTTTTACTAATCACCTTTATTCCAATTTGTTTTTGTTGTTTTATGTCTTTCAGTTATGTTTGATTAGATTTTTGTGTAATACTTCTTGCTCGTGTTTAATTTTATTTTTAATTCAGATGTTTTAATTTTGGGTATATTATCTCTCTATTATCATTGTTTACTTAGTGTTTTATATATTTTTATTTAAGTAAACTTAATGCTGGGTATGCGTGTTGTGTACTGACACATTTCGTCCCATTCCTAACTTTGGGTTTAGAAATCAGTTCTAGCCTAACATTATTTTTATCCTAATTCGATTTTTATTATGTGTTTTGCTTGTAATCGGGTTTTTAATCAACTTAGTATAAAGTGACCAGATATTTTTTGTTGGAATGCGGGACATTTTTAAATTAAAATCACATAATCCGGACTCCTGGTCACTTTATACTAAACATATGCACGAATACACACTAATCACGTCTACATTATGAAATACTATGACAAGAACACTATTTTTATCTTCAATAGTAGAATGTTTATATTTCATATTTAAATTTTATAAAGACTGTATACTGATGATTTTCTATATACCCAGATGATCATATTGTTCACAACTTACAATGTACAATATTCTATTATATAAATATACATTTTATGGAAAATAGACGAAAAAATAAAAAAAGAAGAAACCGAATTAAAAAGAAACAAAATAAAAACACTTTATTTTTTTCTACGCTCTTCTTTTATGAACATGTTAAAACTGTTACGTGTCTAATTCGGAACTCTTTCCGGGACAGTGTTCAGAGGAAGATAAACAACTTAAATCCGGGACGTCTGGTCACTTTAACTCGGTGCTTTGTTTATCTACTAAGTTAATGGTGCATTTAAACAAATGGATCCCAGTAGCCAGATTTGAATAAGCATTGTCAACTTGATTTCAGTAGCAGTAATAAATATTAAATTATTTGCACGTGGTGTACAATTTTAAGTTTTACATTTAAACATATATTTATTTAAGAAAATTCAAAATTTTTATCTTTAATTCCTAAACATTCTAATGGTAGCCAGGAATCCACCAAGTTTAGAACCATGTTAAATTCATTTATTAACGCTCAAATTTAACTAACCTTGTAAACTTTGCTACTTTGAAGAAGCAAGTTAATTTTATTTATCAGAATTCTTTCAAAACATTTTCATAGAAGTATAAATATATATTATAACAACTTCTTTATAAATTAAACTGATTAAAAACATAGGATTTAAGCTTAGTTTAATTTTAGATAATCATATTAAAATATAATGTTGCAGCTAATTGTTCTGGTTATAATATTATAAAATATTATTCTTTTAATAATTATTATTATATTTTCGATTTTGGCATATATTTAAATCGAAGTGTGCTAAACAATTATTATCTTCGTAATAAAAACTGCTTGGTTGTAGAAATTTTTAAACATAGAATTGACATCTTAAAAGTGTTGAATTTATCAATAGATATTTTTGTAACTTTGTTATTTAGATATTTTTGAAATGGAATTGGAAAATTTACAAGAAAAATGTGGTATATTTGGCTGTGTTGCAACAAATCCGTGGCCATCTGATCTAGAGACTGCTAATATAATTTCAATGGGCTTAGTTGGATTACAACACCGTGGCCAAGAAAGTGCTGGCATAGTTACATCAACAGGCGAGGAGTCATTGTATCATCATCGTGGAATGGGATTAGTTAATCAGTTATTCGATGTTGAAACATTAACTAAATTGAATGGAAATCTTGGTATTGGTCATACAAGATATAGCACTGTCGGTGCATCTGAACGCACAAATTGTCAGCCGTTTATTGTTGAATCTACGTACGGACAATTTGCAGTAGCACACAACGGTGAATTAGTAAATGGAAGTATATTAAAAAAGAAAATCTTACAACAAGGTATCGGTTTGTCATCAGGAACAGACAGTGAAGTTATTACGCAGATATTATGCCAAACACCAAAATGCGGAGAACCTTATGGAGTGAACTGGCCAAGTAGAATTCAACATTTAATGTTACAAACACAATTGGCGTACTCATTAGTCATATTAAGCAATGTAAATATTCAATAAGATAATATTCAATTGAAAGTAAAAATTTATCAGGATAAAATATATGCCGTCCGAGATCCCTATGGAAACCGTCCTTTATGTCTCGGATATTTATGTAACCAAAATCGTAAATCAACAGCATCGTTGACTGAAGAAAATGATTTATGCAAGCATATTGGATATGTTATATCGTCGGAATCCTGCGTATTTGGATCAATTGGAGCGGAATTATATCGAGAAGTTTTACCTGGTAATTTTTCAAATTATTTTCTGAAGATTAATAATATATAATAAATAGAATATTGTCAATATTTTCATTATGGGCTTGAGATAATATGATATGAATTAATTATTTGTTAATTGTTTACATTTACATAATTGATTAAATACAATAGACATCAGATGACCCAAAAACATTAAATTTTAACTGTTCTTTTTTGGAAAAATCTAAAAACTTGAGACATTTTAAGATAATTTTTTAGTAAAAAATCTACCAAAATCAATTATTTGCATTTAACATTTTGATTGGCTGTTAAAATTTCTGCCAATTTGTGTCAGACCTATAAGCTGTTATTTGTAAACTTTTGTATGGAATTATTTTATAATAAAAGCTCCTTTTATATGACATTACAGGATTTTGATTGATTTTATCCCTTCTTCCCTCTCATCGCAAAAATTTCGACTGATTTTAATTTTCGCTGACTTACTCCTTAAACGATGACAATTTTCCTTTTGAGATGTACTTTTCATTTAATTTTCTGTTTCCAAAAGAACTCATCGGGTTTTGATTTCTTGCTCGTTAACCTTTTCTTTTAGAACGTAATTTCGCCAATTACGATGGGGTTGATATAAAAATAATAAATTTCAGAAATATACTGTTATATTGATTGTCAATGGTAAACTTGATGTGAGTACGAATTCATTAGGCCAGTGATGTCACAACTCACGGTCCTGTACATTGTGTTGTGCGCCCCACAATTTATTGAAAGATTTTAAGATATATACATACTTTTGTTTTATTTACCAATATAAATCGTTTTTCTTATTACCATATGTACCCCACTGGAAGTCAAAAAGAGTATTTCAAGAACAATAGATAGAGAAATTTTGTTTTATTCAACACAAAAGTAACATATGTTTAATTTATACAGCAACAGTCAGCGTTCGAAAGGATTATAACTTAAAACGACGTTGGGAAAGTAAATATCCTGAAGGAAACTATGAATTTCCAGAAGTGAGTTCCTGAAAATTTTTTCCCCAGTTTACGACATAATGCAAGCTTACTCGCAAGTACGTATATCTGTAAACAGAGTTGTTCAGTAATGCAATTGAATAAATCAACTCATAGAAATCAACTTACTGAAGATAATCTAAATGCTATCTTAAGAGTAGCTATTGACAATATCACTCGAGATCTAAAAGGGTTGGCATTCAATATATACAGCCACGAAGATCTGATTAGACGCAAAACCATCATTAAAATTAGTATAATATTGTAATTATAGTAAAATTTTATTGTATTTCTTTTTTTGGCCCACATCCTATTGGCGATTTCATAAAACGGCCCTGGGTGCTCGAAGTGTTGTACATCACTGTCCAATAAAGTTTAATTTGTTTAACTATTAAACGATAACATAATAAGGACTGTATGAGTCAAATATGTGGTACTTCCGTGTTATCTTACCCCCAAAAATTAAATTATAAAATACAATTAAAATAACAATATAAAAAATGAGAATACATTATTGATGACGTTATTGAACATTATTGAACATGAATTTATTAAGGCTATCTGTGATTTATGTGATTATGTGATTATATGATTAAACGTGTTCTAAGCAACAGTGCCGATGTGTTCGACACTATTCTCAATGACATTGTGGTTTTCTGACCACCTGGATGACCATTTACAAACTCTTTACAAACATTTGCTGAGTTTATAACTTTGATTTAGAAAATAAATATAATAATTATATGTGTTCTTTTTTAATTTAATTTTTGGGGGTAAGATAACACGGAAGTACCAAATATGTATGTCTGATTTTAAATTTTTATTAAAAAATTTCGATAATTATTGGGAACGTGTAATTTGTGAGGCGTTATTGATAAGGTCATTGAATCCGAAAATTAATGTGCAGAATGCAGTGAATACTTGTGTTTTAAATGTTTTTAAATTATTTTTTGTATATTGTTTGTATTGATTGCTGTTTGTTAAATTAATTAATTAATAAAATTTTTTAAATTTTTAAATTAAATTATAAATGTTATAAAAATTTTTTTTAAAAATAATATATAATTTTATTTATGATTTTTAAAAAATGAAATGTTTTTTAATAAAAATTTTTTTTAAATAAATAAATTTGTTTAAAATCCTTACAGGAAAACTGTCGAAACATATCGTGAAAAGAATGTTTGATTGGCGTTATCTTATAGATAACATAAATCATACAAATATCCTTAAAATATTTATGATAGTATTTTATTTGTTTACAATAGTGTTTTATTTACCATCAAAAGTCGTCTTTCTACTTACCATAAATACCTCACTGGAAGTGTGTCAGTTGAAAAACGATTTAGAAAGAGAAAATTATAAGAAAAAAGAGCATTTGAAAAACAATGAATGTAGAAATTATGTATTTTTCAACACAAAAGTAACATAAAAACAACAGTCAGTGTTGGAAAGAATTAAAACTTAAAACAATATTTGGAAAATAAACTTCCTGGAGGAAACTTAATGAACTGCTAGAAATGTGTCCCTGCAGAAATTTATCCCAGATTACAGCATAATGCAAGTTTTTTCACAGGGCCCGCCCAAGCCACAATGGCGTCCTATGCAAAGCATACATTTTGGCGCCCTCGGACCAGACTGACCCCCACACTACCTCGCGTCTGATACGTTACAATTGAATGATGAACTACCGCATAGGGCCCCAGAAAATTACCCATGTTATACCCCAATTGAGTTATTTATTATTATAATTTTTTTAATAAGTACATTCAGCACTTGTTAATATAAATTTGTTGGGAAATCGTAAAACACTTACATCACCGAAAAATTTCAATTACCGAGAAAAGAAAAAAAGCTATTAAAAATATTTACTGACGTAAGACGAATTTTTGTTTTGCTAATTTTATTACAAATTTTTATGTAACTTTGAAATGTTTCATCTAAGTCTCTAGAAGCATGTTTTTACATTTTTTTTACATTTTACACTGCTTTGGAGAGCACTCGTGACTCGATAAATTGCATGAAATATTTTCCCCAGTCACTATACCCATCTTCTGTCAATGCAATCTTGTTATTTGAAAACAACTTACAAAGTAAACAGTAGATGGCATCGTTATTTTCGGAATAATCTAAGCATACAAGTGTCGTATTTTGTTTAGAAGATCATTTTGGTCTATATTCATAGCATCAGAAAAAGTCTTTTTAAGTCAGAAACATATTAAATCGATTTATGAATTATGATTATGAAGATAATTTTTTAAAAAAAAAGTTCGTTCAAAATTAAAAATTTTTCCACCTGCCATTAAATAGAAAACCATAATATACACACACACACAAAAAGAGTGTCCATAAAGGTTAAGAACAGTTTAAACTGAATATAGTTCTCTGTTAAAAATACTTAGATAATTTGTCTTTAATAAGTTATAGCTCAGGAGGGCTTTGTTCTGACTTAGCATTTTTTTTTGAAAAGTCTTTGTCTTACTTAATGATTCATTTTTTTGTTATTTGACTCATTGGCGACGCCACCGTATTCATTTGAATGACTTGACCTACTTCATGACTCATAGAATGACTCAGTGTCTTTGTTCTGATAAAAAAGATTTGGAACAAACCTGCTGAGTGCTTTTAAGACCTTTATTACGTGTCATTTCTATGAATTATTGAAAAAACACTTCATTTTAACCTTGACTAGAAATTAATTTCTCTCAGTATAAATTTTAGTCATTTTGATAAATACTTTTTGAGCTTCTGACAAACTAATGTCAAAGATATAGAATATTTTTCCAAAAGTGTAAAATAATTTGTCTATTTTAAGCTTTATATTCGTGAGAACTCGCAAATCTTTTGTTTTTATTTCAAACTAAATAAGATTATTTTAAATACACTAAATATCTGAGAACTTTCCTCTCTAAAACGATAAATACTTTTTGAGCATATAATCAAAGCTAATAATTGGCTTGGAAGTCCACGGATCTTTAGCAATAGCGTTGACTGAACCGACTAGATAACAACCCTTGGAAAGTTTAATTTTTTAAAAAGTATCAAAACACAAATTCATGTCGCCAATTCACAGAAGGTAATATAGATTATTTTATAATTAAAATTATTTTTAACCACTTATGTTGGAATGATGTACTATGTATGTCGACTGATATTGGTATCAAATGTCGAAATGACGTGTATAGGATGTTTTGTAATCTTTGCTAAGTAAGTAGTTCTATCCACAAGTTATATAAACACTTTTTCAAAATGTATTTTCAAAACTTGATGTGAGTTGTTTTGGACTGGTTCGTCATGCGCGCATGCTAATTTTTTGCCAGTGCATGTGGTTAATATTTTCGTATATTGCCACTTTTTATCAATTTTGTCAATAATAAATCTTATGATAAATTATATATTTTAAAATTTAGAATAAAAATATATTTTCACTAACTTATCTCTGGTTTCATTTGTTATTACACCCGTTCTGTAAAGTTATGAAAATAATAATTTAAATTAATCATTTCACTGTGAAATACGCGTTGAGGTTTTGATGCTCACTTTGCGCAAATAATTCGGTTATTGTAAGCTTTTCATGTAGAGGTAGAAGCCGATATCGAATACAGTGAGTTTGTTACGCAACATCGCCTCATTAGCATCTAAGTTGGTCTTAAGTACTTTTTGTCAGGGACATTCAGTGTTGAGCAAGAAATAATATGAAAACACAGCGCGAGTTAACTCGCTAGAAGCGTGTGTGATACACTTTTATCTTACGAGTATATACGGTTTGAGCAATGAAATGGTTAAATTAAGATTAAATATTAATTATTTGGGGATAAAATATGTCAAAGAATGATGTAATTAATATAAATTATAAAAACATTTTGTAGTTATTTTGACTTAGGTGTTTTAATTCAAATTGAGAAAAAAGAAAATATTGAAAAACTTTTATCATCGATTGAAATTCCAAGATGCATTTAAATGAAATTTTAATAAATAAAAACACCAAGCCATGTATGATGACTTTATGGATTTTGAATTAATAGAATAAAATATCTTGGAATTCCCGTTGAAGTTATAATTAACAGGATCAACTCCTATGTGGTTAAATTGCACAGCCTTCTATTTTCTATCTTTGAAATTCAAATTTTCGTCTGTAAATGTACTTTCAAAATATCTATAAATGTCTTAGTAATTAGAATTACTGAACATTGATAAGAAATTTTACATATCAAACTGTATCAGTTGTTGTTCATTTTTATATATTAATATTACAATTCGAAATTTATGAATAAATAAATTTTTAATTTGCTAATTTTCGCTGCTATTTTAATACTACAAATGATGATTTTCAAATCTGAAATATATATATATATATTTCAAATATCCGTCTCAATTTGAAGCCACGTCAAATCTGTCTATTGTCAGTTACTTTTTAAAGGTTTTAGAATAAAAATGTTAAATTCAATAATAATGAGATTTTCATTTAGTAATCACGTCCATAAGAAAACAATCGGCCAATAATTTATTTCAAATAAAACACCATTTTTACAATATTATTAAAACACACAATATATTTGAGGAGTTTTTTAGTGTCAAATATTTTTATTTTTTGAACGACAGATTTCATTCTTCATACATTTCACTCACATCAACATACTAAATTTATTATTTTAAATTTTTAAATATTTTACATTATACATTTAAAATGTTAATTTGAAAATAATACTATAAAATATTTTATATAAATATAATTTCATAATTAGTATTATTATAATTACATTTTATATATATTTTTAGCTATTTATGTAAGTGTTTTTATTCTGCGTCAAATAAGTTATAATTGGTTTGTGATTTGTTTAGCAGTTTCATTTCGTTTTTGAACAATTTTTCAACTTAACTTCATTTTACTATTTATGTCTTAATTATTATTGTCAATTATTTTGTCTAATAAATAAGTTGGATTCTAATTAGAAAATATATAAATATATATATATTCAATTTCAACAAGTCTGAAGTACATTCATAATGCTGAAATAATATTATTTCTGCCGGGTTCTTTTATTTAATAAACTTTATTTACAATAGGTTGAAACTAGGATCATCAATATTTAAAACTAACTAACTTTAATTTTCAGAAACTAGAATTATCAAAATTAAGCAACTCAATTCGTTTTCTGGTCTTCACAACTGCAGAAAAATTTCCATAAATTACATATACAATTAATTATAACTTAAAATCAAAAAATTCAAATAACGTTCAAATTTATTAAGTTCATTTTATATTAGTGGAGATATTGGATTTTCTTGATTTGTATGCTTACTCAAATTTATAGAAAATATTGTCGTAGCATATCTTTGTTAATTTTAGGTCTTCGCTCAAACTTTACTTTATTTGAAATCCACTTGATAAAATAATGTCACATACATAAATGAATCAGAATGAACTGATGATTTTTTTGTGCTAAGTATGGCAAATCGAATATAGGCTGTTAGAGATCTAACTTTATATATAAGTTGTTTTAAGAATATATATTAAACATAAACATAAACAATTTTCCAAATATAATATAGATATTTTAACTAAATAATAATATTCCGAGTAATGTAATTATACAATTTCAGCATACCCAAAACATCCGAATAGATTAATAGTTATAAATACATTTTACATAGATTTATATACTAGTTTTTGGAATTTCTCTCTAAAAATCGCACTTTGACATATATGTCGACGGCCTAATAGGTTCTTATATACGGTAGGTCATAAAAATATTTAAATTGCTTTTCTGAGTAAACACTGTAATTATGAAAAAAATAAGCGATTTCATTGATTATTTAGAATTTAATAAAAGCACTTGTTAAAACAGGATTAGGTAAACAAAATTAGAAAAAGGATTATTTCATTTCATTCAATATATACTTTGCAACCAAAGGCTTATCTTATCATTTACTTGTTTAACATTTAATCAATGCTGCTACCAAAAAATCATCATTTTGTCATATAAAAATAATTATTAAAAAAAATTGTGATATTTAGTGCAGTCTGGTGGCATATTGGTCAGCTTCTGGGATCTGATCACAAAGTTTCTAGGTTCTGATCTCAGGGTGGGATTGAGTTTCTTGTAAGGTACCAATGAGAGCCAAATAATATCTAAACTAGGCTGCCATTAGAAATCGCATTGAATATCACTCTAAAACTTAAAATTATTATTATTCATTTAAAATGTTTTATAACTAATTTAGAAAATTTATATAAACAGATTTTGTTCACTTTTAAAAAGGAAGAGGTTACGGTTCATGTAGCTTTCGATTTAAATAGCTGAATGTGAGTTAAATTTAATTTGATCTACCGTCATCTGGTTATTTTTTCTATAAACAAAAAAGATAATGCAACAAATTTGAAAATAAATTAAAACATTTCGATGTTTTCATTTTTTATCCTTTTATACCATTCCATTGATATTAGGGGAGATTGTTGAAGTCGATAGAAACGGGTTTAAATCCTGTGGCATAGTTCCAAGGCATCAAGGAGATCCAGCTTTCTGCATTTTCGAATATATTTATTTTAGCAGACCTGATAGTTTTCTTGAAGGTCAGCAAGTAAATGCAGTTAGATTTAGATCTGGTGAACAGTTGGCAAGAGAAAGTTCAATCGAAGCTGATGTCGTTTCTGGGGTCCCTGAAAGTGCTACTGCTGCTGCTTTGGGATTTTCTAAAGTAAAATAAACTTTTATTTTCAATATAAATTTGTATTTTAATATTTATTAACAAAAAATTGACGTAAATTATTTTGGAATATTTATTAAACTTTTCAAATCTTTAAGTCTGATTTATCGAAATCTTTGAATGAGAAAATAGAAAAATATCTTTTATTATGTACAGGAAATGCGGGGGATACGTTCTGGACATGATCGCGTTAAACGAAATTTCCCGATCAATGGGGGATTTTTGAAAAAAATGTAAAACTCGAAAAACACTTTATTTATTAAATAGACATTAATAGTAACAAAAAGCCATACATTAAATAATTATTCATATATTCATGTTGTTTCAAGTTGCAAAAAGGAATCTTGATTTCCTTGTATGGCCTCTACGTTTATTGCGTAAAGATTTTGCCTATAACTGTCTTGTAATGCATGACACCCACGTTTAGCAGTACTCACACGCTCATAGTCTTCGTCTTTCTCTTGCAACAACTTCATGCATTGATTGTGAAGAGAAAGGGGCTTCTCGATGGTTTTAACATTTAAATTTTGAAAAGGAACAGGTTAGGAGTACGTCATTTTCTAGGTATGTATGGTAGTCTATTTCTTGCACCTCTTTATTAGTCAAGGATTTGACGTGTAATTTTTACAAAGTCTGAATACCATAGTAGGTAGTATTGTGCATTCCATATCTAGCTACCCCCACTTTTTTTGCGATAGCCACCCTCCATCTAAATTTTTTTAAATTTTGATTTAATTATTGATTGTGTAATAATTTTAATTTTCTTTAAATCACTGATTACTTCACCATTTTTCATTTTTTATCAGATTTTTTATGTCAATATACTTGAAATTAAATTTCCTATTAAATGAGAATATGACGTAATCAAAATTGTGAAATTTCATTTTTAGATTACCATTTTTGAATTTACACATCTTTTTAAACAACTTGAGATATTTTCACTCAAAATATATATAGATAGAATTGAAATCTCTAAAAAATGACATCGTTATTTATTTCAAATTCACAATTATAACACCTTAAACCAGTGGTTCTTAACCTTTTTAGCTACCGGCACCCCTAAAATTTTCAAACAATATTCTCGCACCCCTTACTAGAAATTATTGAGTTATATAAATTAAAAAACAAACATTATGCAAAACATATTTTTTATTAATTTTATGTGCGTAACAATTTTTTTATAAATTTTAATTGTTAGCTGAAATAATCAATTATAAATTATCAAAGTTTTTAATAATGGCTTTTTTGTTGTTGCTTTTCCTCAATTATTTTTGAAAACCGGGGAATCTTTTTTGAAATAGCTACACGCATATCATTACTAGCATTAAGTCTATTTCTAGCTTTTGCTTTTATATGTAGAAGTGACGAGAATCCCATCTCACACAAATATGTTGTGGCAAATGGAACAAGATGCTGAAGCGCTATTTTAGCTAATCGTGGATATGACATTACTTGAGCACACCAGAAATTTTCCAAATTCTCTGCTTCAAATTCCATTTGATTACGTCCATTTGTCCGTAGTTCAACAAGGTCATCTTTCAATAAATTACTGTCATCCATTGAGTCCAGATTATAAATAAATGGATCTAATATCCATTTTTCTGATATATCTATATCTCCAGTAGCAAAATATCCCTCAAAAGATTCGCTCAACTTTTGCAAATGATCTTTAATTTCGGTGGTAATATTGTTTCTTTCGTCATCTGAAACAAGAACTTCTTCAAGCAAAGGAAAGTTAGCATAATTTATCTTGTCAACACGGTTAATCCAAATTGAAAGTTTTCGACTAAACGCAGTCAACTTCTCTTTCGCTGTTATAGTGTTCACTCCAAATCCTTGGATTGAAATATTTAATTCATTAAGGTGCGTGAATATGTCTGCCAAATACGCTAGCTGAATTATAGCATCTGTATTGCTGAATTCATCAGCTGAACTACTGCCTTGATTATTAAGAAACTGCATTATTTCACTTCGCAATTTGTACACACGATTTAGCATACGTCCACGCGATAGCCACCTTACTTCTGTTTGAAATAAAAGGACAGTATGCTCGGCGCCAAGTTCTTCGCATAAAGCACGGAAGAGACGATGATTTAAAGCTCGACCTCTGATAAAATTTACAACTTTGACTGAAGTGATTGTTTTCTTTAATTTTTCAGGCAATGTCTTTGTAGGTAGCGCATGTCGATGTAAAATACAATGGGTAATTGTAACGTGAGGCACTTCCTTTTTTACATACGCTACAAATCCAGAATTTTTGCCCAACATGGAAGGAGCTCTATCAGTACAAATTGATCCTATTTTGTTCATCGGTATCTCATATTGTAATAAAAAGTCTTTGACTTTATTAAATATATTAATTCCTTTTGTAGTCAACTCTAATGGTTCACAAAACAAAAATTCTTCAACAATTTCTTTTTCTTTTACATATCGTACAAACACCATCAGCTGAGAACAATTTTCAATGTCTGTAGATTCAGACATTACTAGCTTTAATATCTTCAATTACTTGTTGTAAGATGTCTTTACTTATATCAGAAATTCTATTACGGATTACGTCATTTGACAAAGGAATTTGTTGAAGCTTTTGTTGTGCTTCAGTACCCAACACTATTTTAGCCATTTCTAATGCAAAAGGCTTTACAAGTTCTTCAGCTATTGTATGTGGTTTCTTCTTCTTGGCACAGATATATGCAACTTGATAAGACGCTTGCAACAGCGGCTTTTCGTGTGATATAAATCCAAAAGTTGTGATAGTTCCACTTTTATCAAATCGAACTCGTTTAGATTTCAAACTTTCAAAATCATGGCCAGCATCTACACCACCATGCTGTTTGGTAAAATGCTCATTTAGTTTCGACGGCTTGAGATTGGCGTTTGAAAATTTATTGCAGCACAGAATACATTGTGGTCGCTGCGTTCCATCCTTCTCCGTTGTAAATGTAAAACCAATAAGAACATAATCGTCATTCCAACATCGTTTCTTTGACATGGCATAAACTAAATTAAATTTTTGAATAAAACACTAAAAAAATATTAAACTTCTATCTATTATTGCTATATTTTAGCTTACCTTTTGGATTTGACTTTAATGTACCAAATTATATTCTAATAATTAGAATATAAATATTCAACTAAACTTGTAAAATTAACTTGTATTAATTATTTTAATATTAATATTTAACTTTTAATATTCAACACAAAAATTCAAACTTGTAATAGTCAACAAATTTCGAGGAAATATAAAAATCACTATACAAACTAGAAACGCATTTGAATTTTTGTAATTGTAGAAAAAATACAAAAATTAATTTGTTTCTATGGTTTATATTATACAAACATATTTAAAAAATGTTTAGGGAATAAAAAATTTACTAACCAAAATGAATTTTTAAGATTAGTTTTTTATTTTGCTAGCTACACGTGAATTTGTAAAATTACAATTTTGCACCCCCAAATATTCAAGCTTGCACCCCTAAGGGGTGCGTGCACCACCGGTTAAGAACCACTGCCTTAAACAATGCCATTTTCAGCGAACTTT
The DNA here is from genome assembly GCA_959609185.1 of Schmidtea polychroa. Classification (NCBI taxonomy): domain Eukaryota; kingdom Metazoa; phylum Platyhelminthes; order Tricladida; family Dugesiidae; genus Schmidtea; species Schmidtea polychroa. The sequence continues at coordinate 72,248 of CAUHTR010000871.1, read as the reverse complement.
TACATACACACACATTTTCAACTTTTAAAAAATACAAATTATTCATCTATACTTAAGAAAACTCATTATGATATAAAAAAAATTATATTAAAAGATATATTAAAAACCAAACATTTATTAAAATCCCAGAGAAATTCGAGTACTAATAGGCATGTGGTTTTGATTCAGATCATCTATCCAATTTTATTAATAAATTCTCCATTTCCATCAAAAACTTTCTGTTTGGTGAAACTTTGGTCTCATCAACCTTTTTAATTTTCTTTTTGTCGCACAATTGATCTCACTGTACACTCAGTCAATTTAAAATCACTTCCTACATCTGTAAATTTACCACAATTTTTTATCATTTCAATAATATTTAGTTTTTTTTGCAGTCACCACAATATGAATTTTCATAACCGATTATTCAAGTGGCCTTTCTTGACATTTAAAAAACTGCGACCTCAAAGATAATTATGTAATCAATTTAATTAAGATGCGTGCGTTTGAAATGAAATCTAAGCCTACACTGAAAAATACACCCAAATGTAGAGCTACAATAAGGAGTACATTCGGAGTTTATTTTGTCTCACTCACGTTCATGACTAAATTAGTATGTACATGTTCATGTCCCATTATGACTCAAATCACTCATTATGACGATTTCTTGCTCTCGTCGAGGCCAGCGTTTAGACAATAATTTTATAAATTGTCAGTCATGATATAACGAATTCGCCCTAGCTGGGGTCACGATGAACCTGCATAATACTAAGGAATATGTGAGATCAGTTATAAGAATTCTGTCAATTTTACATAAAGACATTAAATGGATGGCATGAACTAATCGATAAAATATTATGAAACAGGATGACATAATCACTTACTAGTGAATGCCATTTTCAATCTTATTCAAATTGAATTATTATAAATGGAACCCCACAAAAATTTCAATTTATAAAAGCCCAACAGTTATACTTAAATTATACAAGTCGGTATTTTTACAAATCTTAATTGAGCAAAATGGAATACGGCACAAATAAATTCACTGTGAATAGAAATTTGAAATCTTGTTGGCGTTAAATTTCACGCCTCAATATAAACTAATTTTACTGACTATGTTACTACTAAATAAATTAATTTATTATGATATTTCACTTATTTTCTTTTTGACAGAAGATCAATAAAAAACATTAAAGAAAAATTTTTAATTTTTTACTGAAATTAATTTCTATAAAATAAGACTAATTTCTTCAATCAAATTTGCTTAATGAATTTTTGTCATCATACTTTTCTCAATGAAATTAGCAATAATTACTCCATTGAGTAAAGGGCCGAGAATAGTGTCAATACAAAGTGCACAATAATAAACAACTTGATATTTATATAAACAAAGAAAATATACAATTGATTTACTTGTGTACATAAAATATTGTTAGTTTTCAGTTTCATTAAAGTAGATGATCTTCCCTTATCTTTTGACGATTTGATTGCTAATAGTTCTTCATTAACCCTGTTTGGTCCAAACTGACTTCTGAATGTGGAAAAATAATTTCGCAACAGATTCAGATCTATTTCAGTTAAAATATGTAAGGAAAATTTATCATAATTTTTTTGGGATTCCCTTAATTTTGAACTGTTTTTTACATATGCAACATTATGCTTAGGTGGTAAGTCACATAAAATGAAACACATTGGCTATCTCTGTGAAAAAATTACCAATAAAGAAGTTCATTACAATAAATTGATACATATGCAATACATCCTTTGACTGCAATTTTGCGACTTGGAATAAAAAAATAACAATATCAAAAATTACAATTACAAAATTATATTTGCAATATGACAATTTACAGACCATGACAAAAAATGCAGCAAACTTTTTGTAATCAAAAACATCCAAATAATATATTTATTTAATAGCAAATAATAAAAACTAACTGCAAACCAGCTTGATATGATTAAAGCTCCAAACAAAATTTAAATAAGATTGATATTGGGTGCTAGGTTATACCAATATACCATTTCCAATATTCCCTTGTTGGTTCTTGCTGCCATGCGTTTAATTGTACGATGGTTCCGTTCTATTATGCCGTTTCCTGATGGCTGATAAGCACATCAAAACACACATTTCACACCCCATTTGCATCACAGTACTTTCATTTGTGTCGACCGAAATGATGTCGCATTATCAATCAACAGCTCATCAGGGGAACCTCGTTCTATAAAGATCTGCTCAAGATTCTGTGTAATGGTCTCCGCGTCTTCACCTCTTATTTCTCTTCACAGAGCAAAACGACCCGGTACACAATCAATCATAGTTAAATAAAGCTTACTTAGATAGTGTGTAACATCCATAGCCAGTCTCTTCTATGTGTCCTTAACGCTTAACTCTCCATGCTCCCATTTTACAGGCGCCGGATCGATAGATTGACATTCTGAACATTCACTAATTATAGCCTTTACATCCTCAAGTGTAACGTCCGGGCAAAGTCTCACTTACTTCCAGCACTGTGTCGTTTTATATAGCTATTTGCTACTCTTAACCATCCAGCAACGGGATAGTGCCCAACGAGTTGAACGCAGAGGGAAAATAACTCCCTTCTTGACATAGTTGTAAACGCACTGTGTGGCATTATTGGTATTATTGTTACCGACAGCTCCGTAAACAACAGTTCAAAAATGTGGATGAAACTGGTACAATTTACAACTCGAACTTCTTCAAAGCATCGTAAAATCAATTCAAAAAAGACTCCATCAAGTTATTGCAAGTCATGGACGAAACATATATTTTTGATTATCCTACAATATTTGTAACATTGTCATCATTCTTTCTTTTTTACAAATATAAAATAAATAAAATGACGCTCAATAAAGCGTTAACTTTGTTGCAACTGTTTATGATTTATATTGATTGAAGTAAAGGAAAACTGACAAAAATGAAAAGAAATTATGCTGTCAAATTTTTTTTGCGCACGTGTGCATATATGTAGGCACAGAAGTCCATTTGAAAATCTAATATATGCTTGGCAGATAGAATTTTTGCTCGAGATAGAATAATAGACAACTTACCATGTACCAAGAGCTCAGTTGAAGCCTGACATAGGTTTCAAAAAGTAATAAACTGTCATCATCCAAATTAATAAAATACTTAAAAAAAAATCAACGCGAACTGATAATTGGAATATTTCTTTCGACTACCATAAGTATTTAAATATGAAATTATTCTATTGGGAATTCCTTGTGAAATACAGCCCATAAATTTAATTTATTTTTTATTTTATCTTACATTTTATTATGGCGCACTGAAAATATAAATAAATAGTTGACAATTTTTAGTTATTCGGTAGGATTTTCATCTAAAAATATTCATTTCGACAGAAAACTGCTTTTTGGAAGATGTTTTTTTAAAAATAATCTTATATTATATAATCCTGTTAGAATGCAAACTTTTTCAAACATATGAGTAGTAGGCTTTACACAATTTTGCTGATAGGAACTAATCCTTTACATTCAAATGTTTACAATATCACAAATGTTACCAACATAGTTAAGAAATGCATCCGCCAAATTTTCAAATTGAAAAGGAGTATTATTATCAAAAATTATTTCATTTTATTAAATATATACTTTGCAGTAATAAGGCTTATATTATCATTTGTTTAACATTTAATTATTATTATAAGAAAGCGACAATCAAACATTCTTTTCACGATATATTTCGACAGTTTTCCTGCCATCATCAGGTGGGATATAATAACTCATTAAATTAAGGATTATTGTTATTATTATTATTATTATTATTATTATTATTATTATTATTATTATTATTATTATTATTATTATTATTATTATTATTATTATTATTATTATTTTAATTTAAATTTAAATTTTACAGCAATCTGGCATAGATTATATGGAAGTGTTGACTAGAAATAGATATGTCGGTCGAACATTTATACAACCTAGTAAACACCTCAGAAAAATTGGTGTTATTAAAAAGTTTGGATTTTTACAAGAAAACTTTTCTGGTAAGCGTGTAATACTTATTGACGACAGTATTGTTCGAGGAAATACGATTGCACCCTTAGTTTGTGAGCTTAAGAAATTTGGAGCGAAAGAAGTAATTAACTGCAATTTATTTAACATTCATGATAATGCATTAAAGGTTCATTTGCGAATAGCATCTCCCCCTATTAAGCACCCTTGTTATATGGGTATCAATATACCAACTGAAGATGAACTTATTTTCAATACTTTCGGAAGTGCTGATATTCTGGCAAAAGAACTCGGAGCCGACAGTCTTCAATATCTCACTGTTGAAGGTTTACACAAAGCAGTACTCGAAGGCATAAAAAATAAAACTCCTAATAATAATATTGGACACTGTAACGCGTGTTTGACAGGAAAATATCCAGTCGTTCCTCAATTTTAAATGTCTCTCTCCAACCTCTATTATTTAGCTTTAATTGTTTGCAGTTCGGTTTTTTAGTACTATCTTGATTTATTCTGATTTAGATTATTGTAATTTTTACCAATTTTACTTTGATTTCAATATTTAATAAACTCTTTTACCGGTGTTGACTTTTGATATTTTCAATAATATAGCTCTACTGGATTTGATTGAAACATGTTCTTCAGAATAAAATTTCATTTCTCTAATTTATTTAATATACTTTTTGTAGATAACCAGACCGTATAGACTGTTTAAAAAAGTTGTTGATAATTGTTTCCTATCCATCAATTGTCCCAACGTTTGCTCCTGTCAGATTTTGAATTACAAAGTATGCACAATATCAAACAATTTCAATGATATTTTACCATTTTAGGATGTTACAATAATCAATAAGAAAAAAGCAAAACCTAAGTTCATAGTGTGGAAAGGCATTAGAATAATAGAATTAGCGAAATCAATGAATAGGAATATTGATGATGTAATGGAAGTGATATGTCGAGTATTGGGAGATGAAACTCACTTGCGATATAATACCGGTATTTGATTTTTATTTTATGTCAACATAAATTAATATAAATAAAACTATTTCCGTAATATTATTAAAAAATAGAAATGATTTTACTGATAAATAATATTAATTTATATAAACTTGTCGATAGCTTAATTATTTATAAAGATATAATTTAATAAATAAATAGGTTTATTAAATGAAATGTTTACTCCACTACAAAATTTAACAAATCTTTTTCTTGCTTTCTTATTTAATCTTTCTTTCGGGTTTTCATTGTTTTTTACTTGATATGTTTCAAAAAATATGACAATTCAAAACAAAATTAAAATGCTTTTAAAATTTAAACTCCAAAAAAATTTTCAATATTAAAATCCAAAAAAAATTATTATACAGGATTTAGTCTTGCGATGAAGAAAGGAGTTGAACATATAAAATTGTTGTCTTTCTGAGAATTTAATTAATTATTCTTAGAATTTTTTATTATTGTTTTTAGTCAGTTTTAGCGTCTAGCGGGAGTAGATATATTTTTCATCAACAATAAAATTTTCAGAGAATTTATCGGGATTACTTAGATTTAATTGGACGTGATTATTTATTTAGAAAAATGATTTTTATCACATAATTTTTTGTGCTAATTGGTATTCATGTTTTCTGAGGATAATATCAGGATTTATTTTCAAACATTTTGATCCATATTTCTTCTTCAATCATTTTCTCGGGTGTCTACGAAATTCTTTCATTTCTTTTTCATTGAATCCAATTCAATCATAGGATAATGGTTAGGGAATTTTCTTAATTAATTTGTCCTTCTATATATTACCAACGTTTCTTTTTTGAGCTTTTTTTAATGTTAATTTAGATCATATTATTTATTTAGAACGTTAATTAAAAACATCTTGGTTCACTTTATTGTTAAAAATCGCTTTTAGAAATTAATGATATTTCATTGCTAAGAGAAGTAGCGAAATTATGTGGAGGAACAATCATGGAAAAAGTTGCTGTTGTCAAAAAAGTAGAAGAAGATAAAAACGTGTATCGCAGGTTGGGTTTTTGGGAAATTTTGAAAAAAATTATAAAACTAATTTTTTAGAAACGTCTTTGCCAACAAAGAGAGACTGAAATCACGGCCACCAGTAGTTACTATAATGGGCCATGTTGATCATGGAAAAACTACTCTACTTGACAGTTTGCGTTCCAGTCGAATCGTTGATTCAGAACATGGTGGAATAACGCAACATTTAAGTGCTTTTAAAGTCAGTTTGTCTGATGTTTCCCGCAAAGCTGAAAATTGCCAAACTGGTCAAGTAGTCACATTTCTTGACACGCCCGGCCACGCTGCGTTTTCTTCTATGCGTTCCCGAGGAGCTAATTGTACCGATATAATCGTGCTGGTGGTAGCTGTTGAAGACGGAATAATGCCTCAGACAATTGAATCAATCGAATTTGCCAAAGAGGCAAAAGTGCCAATTATAGTTGCAGTGAATAAAATCGATAAAATCTGGAAAGATTTGAAACATTTCGCTAGTGATAAAAACAAAAGAGCTTTAGATCCACTTAAACGAAATTTGGCCAATCACGATTTAGTTGTTGAAGAATATGGCGGAGACGTTCAAATTGTGCCGATATCAGCTCAAAAAATGTGGAATATCGATTTATTGCAGGAGTCGATTCTGGCTTTGGCGGAAGTTCTCAATATTCGATCGGATTATGAAGGCCTTGTGGAATCTGTGGTTTTGGAAGCTAATGTAATTGAAAATTTCGGAAAAGTGGCAACTGTTCTCGTTCAGCACGGCTGTTTGAAGCAAGGACAGATACTAGTGGCAGGAAATACCTATATAAAAGTTCGGACAATTACATCGGATAAAGGCGATTTCCTTAAAGAGGCTTATCCAGGTGATCCAGTTCAGGTGACCGGCTGGAAGGAGACGTTACCGTCATCGGGAGATATTATGATACAGGTTGAAACGGAATCCAGGGCAAAAGAGGTGTTAACTTATCGAAAAAGAAAAATCGCTGAAATCCGTTCCGAAGCCGATCTTATTGAATACAACCGATACATGTCGGAATATAAAGCGAGCTATCGATCTTTCATTAATAAAGGATACGAGCAAGGATTTCGAAACCGATCGGAACGGCCGCAATTAGTGGATTTTGTTTCCAATAAAAACATATTCGATGGAGTAGAGATTCCTCAAATCAATATTATCATCAAAGCCGATGTGCATGGAAGCCTGGAAGTGTTATTGGAGGTGTTAAAGAAAGCTTCTAAATCCTGCTACAATCAATGCGTATTAAAAGTGGTCCATTCTGGAATAGGAAACATAACCGATACCGATATTGAATTGGCTGTGAGTTTTAATGCAATCATCTATATGTTTAACCTTCCGAAAACAACTGACAAATTGGAAGTGGATATTCGATATTTCAATGTAATCTACCATCTATTCGATGATTTGAAAGAATATCTCAGTTCTAAATTACCGGAATCTACTGAGGCAGAATTTGTCGGAGAAGCAGAAGTTCTAAAGACTTTCGATATCAGTGAAAGGAACAAATCGATTTCCGTTAGTGGTTGTAAGTGCACCAGTGGGGTAATTTACAGAAATGACAGTTACATGTACAAGATTATTAAACCGAGCTTTCAGTCGAATGAATTTGAGGTGTTGCAAGAGAATTTGGTGTGTCGCAATTTGCGGCATTTGAAATCGGATGTTGAAAGCATAAGGAAAGGTGTTGAGTGTGGGCTTGTTTTGAAAAATCGGCAAACTGGTGCCATTGTAACATCGGATGTTGGGAATGTTATACAGTGCTACAAAATCAACTACGTTAAGCAAAAGTTAACCTGGGACACGGGATTTTAGAGATCACATAATATATATTTTTACTAGCTATTTTATAAATAATTTATTGTTTCCGAGTTGTAATGTAAATATTATTATTTTTAAAAATCTGTTTGACTTATTCTAGTGGAATGCATTCGGTAAAATTAAGGAACTCAGGAAATTATTACAGTTTTAATATAAAATAATCATATTTTCATTAAAATTAATCCATAAACTTATTTTAATTGATTATTATATTTATTATTAATTGGAAAATATAAGAGTTGACAACTTGGTGATTTGTTAAAATGAATATGTCAAAATTATCCATTTATTGTCATATCAGATGAAACTGAGAAGTATTTTATCAGACTAAAAGCATTGGTTATGTGAAGTTGATAAATTTTTGAAAAACTTCCTAATGAAGAAGTTTCAATTTCTGTAAATTACCAGAAAACTAATGTTATTGCTTTTATTTCTACCCAACATGGAGATATATGTAAGGTGACCGCTTTTGGCGGGACAGTCCCGATTTTTCACGATTTATCGCGCGTCAAAATGAATAAAAAATATGTCAAGGAATAAAATATTATACAATTTTAGGCGACGCTCTAGTATAGGGGGGGGGGGGGCAATATAAATATAAATAATTAATTAATTGATTATAAAATAAAGATTATAAAATAATTATGACGAAGAAGATATTTTGGAAATCTTCTGGCGTTTAGTGGCTTATTTCTATCCGGTTTAAATAAAGACTGAGTAGTAAGTATAATATACTGTATATTAATGAACATTGAATTATATTTTGTGTTATTTTGTAGCATCTTATAATACTATATGTTTATAATATAATATGTTAGAATGTATTATATTTTATTAAATTACATATATTATTTTATATTTTATAATCAATTAATTAATTTTTATTTATATTTATATTGCCCCCCTATACTAGAGCGTCGCCCAATTTTATATATATGTATATATTACCATATTATATTACCATAAAAATATTACCATATTAATTTTAATCTATATGAAAATATTTGTTGGTACCCCCTCCTTCAAAGTTGTCCCGCTTTGCCCATCTAAAAATCTGGTCATCTTAGATATATGGGATTTTCAAAACAATATATTATACAGGGATTTATTTTAAGATAAATTGTTTAAATTATGGGTATTTTATTATTTTCCTAGTGTTGAAAATTTAATGAGTGAAATGCAAGTGTAAGGCTTCTAGTTGTAATTTTCCTGTTACCAATAAATATACTGAAAAGTTAATTATTTTTACATCCACTTTTTTCTTATGGTGCAGTGAATTACTGCCAAATTATTCTTTACTGCTTTCACCGCAGGAATTCCATTGAAACTAATTTTAAACGGTGTGGTGAGAAACATTTTAAACCTTTATTTCTACTAGTAAAGGCCATTGATATGAAAAGAGAATTGTCGTTCATGCGTTACATTAGTAATTCATAGTTTTAGAATAATAAGTTTTAATTTAGATCATTTAAACTATAAAATGTGTACTTGTCCGAAATTCAAACATAATTTGAGAATGTCGTTTTCTGATGTAAAAATTTTGATTAACACTGTTTTAGATAATAAATGTATTTTGGAATTTTCATCTCAGATAATATATTGTATTTTATTGGAATTTTCATTCTGATAGCTTATATTACTAAAGTGTAGTAGTTATTTAGGGTTTAGGTGGGAGTTAATTGCAGTTGGAAAGACCAAGACATGTACCACTTAGAATAGAATTTGGCAAGCGGTTTAATTTTCTATATAAATATATTGATCATCATCGGTTACATGAATTAAAACAAAAGTTCCCAATCCTTTTAAGATTTACTGTTAGTCGAGTGCAAATTAGTGACGTCTAGGTAGGTAAATTTTTGGGAAAGACGATTCCTAAAGATAATTCCTAGATATTCCATTAATAACCTTTTTACATCGCTTTAAAAGATGTTAACGAGAAAAAAAACAGAATATAATGCTGTTGCATCAATGTATAGAAAATATGATTTTTGATAAAGACACTTAATTATTTTTTCATATTTTTCATTATCTTTAATTTTATAAAAGGGTTTATTTTCAAATTTTTTATAAATCTAATTTTTATGAACTTCAACATGTCTGTTTCCCATTACAGAACTTAGTCAAAAACTTATTACATGTAATGAAAAATAACAACAGCACAAGAAATATACTAGGCCAAATACAGAAGGCAAGCCACTGTATGGGGTGTTCAATCTGCTTGTGTGCCATTTTAGGGATGCGGACAAAATTATCCATTTTCATCTTCATTTTGTTATTGATGATTCCCGATGATTCTCATATCTCTTTCTGAAGCCTTTTATTACTCTTTCTATCATTTTGGTTTTTATGGGCATGTATTCTTCATATCTGAGGCCCAGTTTTCTAAATATGTCATTGTTCCGTTTTTCCCATGTTCCAAGGGAACATACTACGAATGTTTCAACGGATGTGTATGTATTTGTTGCTTCTTGTATGTCTTGTGCTACTTTTCGGTATTTTGTCTGGTTTTTTGACCTTGATGCCTCTATTGTTATATTGTCATCGAATGGGCATTTCATGTCTATTATCATTATGTTTTCTTTCATTCTGGTCACAATGTCCGACTTAAGCATTTCATTGGACTCCTTGGGTTTTTTCTCCGTTTCAAAATTCATTCCTTTATTTATGAGTATTTCTTCAAAATTATTTTACGAATATTATTTTGTATCATGAGAAACATGTTTATATCAGTTAATAAATCAAAAACTATTCCACTTGTATATAATTCTATCCCAAGACATCGATGGAAGGGAAATATAATTAGTTTTGATTTAAATCCTTTTATAAAATTCTCAAAACAATCTGAGAATATAATTTTAAATATACATCTGTATATTCTCCCAGATTTTTACAATTAAATAATTTCCATATATTTTTTGCTCTTTTATATCCACCTGGAGATATATTTGACATACTTAAAATCGAGTAAAGTTTTCAATAGCTGGTAAATGTTTTTCATTATACCTTTCAAAAATACCTTTTCTATTATTAAAACAACTATAATTAATAAACATTAATTATTGAAAATCACTCTCCTCCTCTTCATTTTCTTTGCATCTCTTCATCCATTCAATTCTTCTTGATTTTATTGAGTTTGGAAATTGTAATTCAACTTGTCTTGGTGATAAGAATTTTAAAATTTTGTAAGGTCCCTCATATTGAATTCCCTCCTTCTTTCGTCTATGTGGTTCCAAACGAATTTATATTTCCTCTCCCACCATGAATACCCGAGTACCTCGCTTGTCTATATCTCTATTTTTCATTGTTGTCGCTGCTTTCTCTAAATTTGTTTTTGTTTTATCTACAATTTCTTCTCTGCTTTTTTGTATGTGTCCTAATCTAGAATATAAATTAATCTTCCGACCATATACAATTTCAAAAAGTTAAAAATTTAAAAATCTAGACACATTCTTATAGAACCATCTGGTTTTCCAACTTTCACAAGTGTTGTGTTCCACAGACTTTGACATTTTCTCACAACTCCAGCTTCTAAAAAATTCTCTACTAACTCTTCAATTTTGCTTTCTAAATGCATTGGTTGTCTTCTAAGATTTTGTAAAATCGGATGACCTGAAGTCGTTATTTCATGTGTTATTACTTTTGTATGACCTAAGTCAAAACTGAATGCCATAAAAATGTTGCTAAACATATATATTAAAGTACCCAACTTCGAATTCCTGTCCAACTTGAGCGTCGATAACGCAAACTCTAACTGATCAGAATCTGTAAATCTCTTAGTAACCAATGCGGCATCAATATTATTGACTTCTTTTTGCTCCATGCCAAATATTCTCATAGTGTCTACCCCTCCTATGAAATCTGGATGAATTTTTCTGACAATAATAACACTCAATTCTCGACATTTGTTGTTCCATTTTGCAATGATATTTACTCTTCCGAGAGGTTTCTCATCTTCTTTTGAAAATACTCCACTCAACCGTATTCTGCTTTCCATCAATGTTGGACTGCCAATCAATCTTCAACATTTTCCACTCATCACACTGATTGAAGCTCCTGAATCCCATAATATTTCAACATAAAATTCATTTATTTCCATCGCACTCCACTTCCTATCATCATCTTTCTTAAACATCACATCCTTCGTTACAACATTTCGTTTTTTTTACTCATCTACTGTCTCGAACCTACAGACGAAATGTAAACAACAGGGTCTTCTTGGATTTTTTCTCTCAACATTATGCATGACTGGTTCTATCAATTCCTCTGATCTATCGTCGTCTTCTTCGTGTATACAATACACTCTTCTTTCCGGTCTTTGAGTATTACTTCTTGATTTTGCTAACAAATTACAACTTCTAAATGAATGACCTTCTTTACTGCATATTAAACATTTGTCGTTTAACAGACACTCGAATCGCATATGATCACTTTGTCCACAACAAAAGTACTGACCACTTAACCTTTCTTCTGCTGGCTCAGGTAAACCACAACATCTATTATAAACTTTTCTCGCGATATGTTTCATTGAAACTAACGGTGGTGGTCTACGATCCGTAGTTGTCCCTTCATTATCTTGTTCTGCCAAAGGTTTCACTTTATCAATTTGTCTTTCATTTCTATATTGATAACGTTTTTCTAGTTGACAACTTGAATATATTCTGTTATCAAAAGATGATTTTTGAGTCCACTGCTTCTGTTTATCTTGAGCAACGTTTGCATATGTTGATTTAGCTACTGCCTGAACTTCTTCCAATCGTTCTTTTGCATCATAACGTTCTCGTGTCTCATATACCTTTGCTAAATTCCTGATTTCTTCTCTCGTGATGTTGGCCTTCGTTGATATATTTTCTTTCAAATTTTTGTTCCAAATTCTGTTGCACAAAATCATTTCAACAATATTCTCTTTAGAAATTCTCACACTCACATTTTTGAGGATATAAAAAATGAGAGGTTGAACAAGTAAAATCTTTAATAAGTGATAATTTTATAAAACCACAACTTTGATTGTGGTCGCATTAGCATGTTATTTATTATAGATCGTATAATTTCTGCTTCATAGGCATTTCTACATTAACTGTAGAAGTGTCGATATTTTTATTATCTGACTCTAAACTGGTATCCAAATCAGGATGATTTAACTGAATCTGACTATCAACAACAATAATCGAAAGTATATGGACAATACTTTTGATTATTGTTGCTTTATTGGTGATATGAAAAATATCGTAGTTTTCCTGATTCGAAAAAACCAAATTAGGATCTGTCAAGTATTGCAGAATATGGAGTTAATCGATTTGGTAAGTGGCACGTTAATATCAAATGTAATAGAAATAAAAACTTACCTTACCTTTCAAAACTCGTACAAAATACAAACAAATTAACTTAGAAAATATGTAATATAAAGCAATTTATTTATAAAAATTATAACTTTCTGTAAATCGTGTAAAGGACTCGTAACTCTTACTTTTAGGTATTTATAAATACGATATTTTACACATAAATATTTCTAGCAAGGAGTTTTAATTTACCGAATTTACCGGTAAATTTACCGAGTGATTTTTTTCAATTTACCGGTAAACCGGTAAACTGGTATACAATCCCTAGCATTTACTATATTTTATTTCTTATTCACAAAGAATTTTAAAACAATATACATTTAAATTTAAAGTCATGAAGACTGCAAAAACAAGGAAGACCCTTATGAAAAGATATCAAATATCAAATGCAGAGACAGATTTTCCTTCAATGTCTACGTCAAATAATTCTGTATTGCTTTCATTTAAAACTACTTCTAAACGAGATATTAATCCCGAAAATACAGATGAAGAAAAATTTATTGATAATCAGGAGGTTATAAATGCAACAGAGCAAGATTGTAAGAATATAAATGATCAAGATATGCTAAAAAGCCGTTTATATGTAGACATCAAAGTAATAAATGACATAGTTTTATAGCCAACAACATTAAGAACTGCTGGGGTTGACTATATTCTTGAAAATAAACTAAACAATATGAAATCATTGTATAAAGGCAGAAATGAAATATATTACAGAAGACTTTCTAATGATCACTTTTATAGAAAAAAAATCAAATACGCCTTTGGAAAATAGCAATTGGTTGATATTTTCAGAAACAAGCGAAAGTGTTTACTGTTACCCTTGCAAACCTTTTTCAACAACAAAGTCAAAATTAATAACTGACTTGCAAAATTGGATATCAATTACTATTGTTTTATCTTACCATGAAACTTCAAAAGAACACTCGTCAGCTATATGTGTACAATGTATAAAAAATCAACAATAAAACTACTAAGCAGCCTAGGATTAGGGTTTAGGGGTCACGATGAAAGTATGTTTGCCAACGCGAAAGGAAATGAGTTAACTTGTATAGAATGTCTGAGTCAATACGATAAGGTTTTAAAGTTGGATTTACAGAAGTATGAAAATGAAGGACGAGGAGAGTTAAACAATTTGTTCCATAGTATTTGTGATGAATTTTTTAGTCTCATTAGTAACCAAGTAATAATTTAAGAGATGAAATACAGTATAATTTTTGATTCAACTCATGATATTTCACATGGATGAACTAAACTTTGTAATAAGATATTTTTTCTTTACCTGGTGGTATAAAGAAAAGATTTTTGGAATTCATCCCAACAGATAAACACACGTCGTCATATTTGGAAAAAGGAGTATTGGAAACATTAATAACACATATGGATTGGATATAAAGAACTGACAAGGACAATCATTTGATAAAGCTACCAATATGTCAGGGAAGTACTCAAGCTTACAAGCACGTAAAAAGAACAGCTCAAATAAAGTTTTGTTCCTTGTTCTAATCATTCTCTAAATTTAGTAGAATATTTCACCGCAGAAGAATGTCATTTTGCAATTCACTATTTTATGTCTGTACAAAACTTATTTGCATTTTTTTCATCTACCAATCATTAGAAAATTTTGAAAAGAAAATTAGAATTCAGTGAACACTTCGTCTCTGTTAAAAGGATTTCAGATACAAGATTGTCATCAAGGGCGAATGCTGCATTGACTGTGAAGTATTAATACTGTTGATTTTCAATTAAATATTAAAGTCAGTGTTTCTGATTCCATGTGTTCTACAGAAACAATTGGGCAAAAAATACTCAACGTATATTTGTATAATCTACAATTTACAAAACTCAAAATATTGCTACCTGCGATATTCGACCAAGTGCCTTCAGACGGTACTGCGCATTCCATTCAGGCGCTTTCTCTTGTGTCGGCTGATAGATGATGCAAGCGGGTAAAGCTCCGCAAGTTCCACCCCCATGGGGCGGATGCGTTCGGCCACATCACGATTCAGCTCATGTTGGTGCAGTTCTGTTTCCACTTTTTTAACCTGCAATCTGAGTGCCCGGGTCTAAATCAGATCCTGCGCGGCTTGCAGTTGCAACTGTTGGATGAGTTGCATCGATTTATTGACATAAATTTTAGATGTATTGTGATCCGGGTGATTCTCGTTGTGGCATTCATTGGGCATTCCCATGCCATTTTCTATTCTATGGGATGTGTTTATCGCTGTTCGTGCAGGTTCGTAACTTTTAACTGTATTTTTATCTCCGTTTTGTAGAAGCGATAAAAATTTGTTTCCCCCCTTTTTATGTCGATCATTTTACCCAGCTGGATGTCATTTGCAGTAGTCTATCTTTGGCTCTCTAGCCTCAACAAGATTCAAGGAATTAGTTTACCTAACATGGCACGCGCTGATTGTAAATAAATGTTGTCGTGGGTCTTCTTTTATTACTAACGAGTCGTGATATGTGTTTTGACCCATGCGCGTTAGGTCTGGTGGGGCACGTAATTTAAATGACCAGGAATCATATTGCTTTCGATTATTATATAACGTGGGGTTAATTAGTAGGAAGGTAAATTTTGCTTCTGTGAGCTTATACATATACATAATTTAAATTAGCCCTATCAGCATTGGTTTCGATTACCCTACGGTTGGGGTCGTTTAGAAGATTTCTAAATTATTTTTTATAAGAAGAATACATGGGTCATTTACATTGTTGTATCTAAGATGACATCTGGTTAATATGTGGTCTGAGGGGTGGGGGTCGTTTGAGAAAGATTTGTGAATAATATTTGATACTCAGAATAAATATATAAGTAATATATATTAGTACATTTAGGATGAGAATTAACGACTTTATGATTTGAGGGGGTCATTTATTATAAATTATATTAGTCTATATTTTATAAGTTGAAAATGTATAGAGGTGTTTTGTAATTTTAAAATTATTTTTGGTCATACAAAGGGAATAACTATCAAATACATAGAAAAATCCGGTTAGAATTTTAAACATTGTTTCCGATTACTATATAATTATTTGAAGGGAAACGCACCGACTATGATTTTAGCAAGTATAACAGAAATGTTTATCGTGATTATTACCATATTTTATAGAACTAATCGACTATATAGCTTGTTAATAAATTGTAGAATTGTGATTATATTTAGTCTGGAGCTCTCCTCCGTTTATTGAGTTCTAGTGTGATATCCAATGACAGGATTTTTAATGTGGATTTGAACATGTCATTTCTAGATAAAAAAATGGTCGCATTAATTAAAATTTTCCTATTTTCGTGGCCACACTGGACTCACTACGATAGGCTTTAGTGTTGTGTGCGGTCGACGCTGCAGTAAAAGGCACTACAACGCCGAACCAGGTTATTGATTTCATTTAAGTCAACACAGCCAAAACTATGTTGGCCACTTCAGGAATAATTAACCCACTACCTCCGTGGCCTGAACCATGAAGTCAGTAGGACCTTTAGTGGAATCGGTTTTCGTGTGATACTTCTTGCTCGTGTCTTATTTTAATTTAAATTTAGACGTTTTATTTTTGGTTATTTTCTACTATTTCCTGTCTCAGGTTTTCGTTTTCAGTCTCTTTCCTTTTTGATTCATTCACTTCCCTCAATGTCTCTTTTTGACGGTATTTACTAAATGTCTCATTTCAATTATTTGTTGTCTCAGAATTTCTTAGAATTTCCACATTTTGATTCGTTATTTTTGTTTATAATAAGTTCTTGCTAATTCTCCATTTATTACTGTAATATTTCAAGGGTCCTGGTTCAATTGGTGTCACTGTCTAAATTGGTTCGGGTTGCTCATTCGACCTCCTTTCATTGCTTGTTGATTCTCTTTCCTGGCGGTTATCGGTTAAATAATTCATATCTACAAATATATACACATAATTCTCTTTTTCATTCTTTTTCTTATGTGTTATTTTTAGTTTTATACTTTTTATTTGGTTTTGATTTTTTTTTGATTTTTAAAAAATTTTTTTTACACGTTATTTACATCTTCAGTTACTATCCTCTTCTCGCTAAATCCATGTTTCATTGTTTTGTACATTATTCTCTTCAAAGCCTTCATCCATGATAGCTTCGGCTGGCTGCGACATTTGCAACGGAATCGGTAGAGTGACATCAGTAATATGGATGGTTGCCTTCTCAACCGGTCTATTTCCTCCAATAGTTCTGTCGAGATTCTTATCTCCTTGTCTAATAGGAACGTTAATCGGTTTTCGTTCTCCAGCATAATAAACACCAAATAAAACAAAATAACTGAAAACACTGTACACAAAAGTAAAATACCCAAATTAAAAAGAAAATCAAACATAAGCAAGAAGCATTGCAAGAAACTTACTCAAACACATCCAGAACACATAACAACAATAAACTAATTCGAATTAGGGGATAAAGCAAAATAAGAACGGAAATCAGAGAAATTTCCATAAGATTAGGATAGAAAAATAATTTAAAGTGTAAGCAAACAATTATTTAAATTCCAATAATAATTAAATATCATAACTACATAATTTAAAATTAATTATATATTAAACTAAAAATTTATGTTTTAAATTATTTACATTAAAAAATTTAATTTACTAGATAAAGATTTAGTGTTTAACTACAATAAAATTAAGGTCATTTTATGAAAAGAATTTTATCAGATAGAATGCTGAGTCGAAAACGTTCTGGAGAGACTTATGATTATGAATTTCCTAAAAATTGCTCGTATATATTTTATTTTACTTTTAAATATAATATTATAATTATCAAATTTATTAGATTTAGCCGTTATGAATCTGGATGGCGTTTAGCGTGGGACAGTGAACCAACTAATATTTTATTAATTAGGAAGGACTTGAAATTAGACAATATCGAAATTGCCTTTAGGCAACTTATCTTTTATCTATTAAAAGTATTAAAATGGTCATAAAGAATTTTATGCATATTTTCTTTAGCAAGAAAAATTTATAATTTTCATTGAAGTTCAATATATCAAAGATATACACGATAGAATTAAAACTCATCCAACTATGAAAGAATTTTATACAAAAGTTTTCCCGTTTTCGTCATCATCTGATGTTGAAATTGATATTATTATCACATTAGGTGGTGATGGTACTTTACTTAAGGCATCTGGTTATTTCAAAGTAATTTCATGAATTTCATTATATGTTTTATGAAATTATTTCAGGAGATTTGTCCACCTATTATGGCATTTAATTTGGGTACATTGGGTTTTATGGCACCATTCCATGTAGAAAAATTTAAAGAATCATTAGCTACAGCTTTGAAAGGAAGTATTCCATGTATTCTTCGAAATCGATTATGTTTTTGTATTCAAGATATAAACGATGATAATAAAACACGAATTCCAAATGGAAATTCAGGATGTCATCCTTCTAACATTGTGAGTAATTATAAAAATTATTAATAAATCAATTATTATTCAGTTCTAAAAATAGTATCATAATCCTGTGGTTGTTTTATTTTCATTGGTTGAAATTTGTTATTAAAAATAATTAAGTATTGCATAACAATTATATGCATTCTTTATATCAGTGTTTCTCAAACTATGGGTCGCGACCCATTTTTGGGTCGCGAAAGAATTTTTGGTGGGTCGCGATGACTAGAATAACTAGGGTTAAATAGAGTTATTTCATTAAATAAACATTTATTTTAAAATTAATCTTTGTCATGTGGGTCGCAATAAAATTTTTGGCATGAAATGTCAAAAATTTGGGTCGTGATCAAAAAAGTTTGAGAACCACTGCTTTATATTGAAGGGACATGTCAGCAAGACCATCAATATTTTTACAGTTGATCATTTTTTTATAATAATATTACACTGATATTTTTACATTGGAGGAATATTACAGTTGATCCGAAAAATTAAATTTTTAATCGATTAATAAAAAAGGCTGTGCCGAAAATTCGTGAATATCAAAAAGGATATTGAAATATTTACTGATTCATAGTCGATTTATATTTGTGCATTATATTTAACCCTTTCAATACGATTTCTTTATTTTAATAATTCATGTAATACACCTAAATCCAGAATATAAAAGTTTCTATAATCTTAAAAAATCGATAAAATTATATTATAGCAACACACAAACTTACCTGTGTGCAAAGAATTTAATGTTCCGAATGCTAAAAGTTTTATTATAGGAATTGATAAAGTGACAGAAAAATAATTTTACATACAAACACAGCCTAACACAATATAAAATACACGTAAATTTAATATAGCTTTTTTATTCCGAAAGTAGAAAGTAATTAACATATTGTTAACATGTCATTATTTTTAATATATTAAAATTCATGGCAGAAAAAATTTTGGATTTTCAATCG
The DNA here is from genome assembly GCA_959609185.1 of Schmidtea polychroa. Classification (NCBI taxonomy): domain Eukaryota; kingdom Metazoa; phylum Platyhelminthes; order Tricladida; family Dugesiidae; genus Schmidtea; species Schmidtea polychroa. Next base: position 52,741 of record CAUHTR010000871.1, on the reverse strand, counting down.
GACAACTCGATAAAAGGACGACAAAACATCGTAAAATCTATTTATAAAATATTTTTGAAGTTATTATTTGTTTAGATATTTTTCTGGGAAAAAATTCGAAAATTGTAAATTTTTATAACTTGTATAAAAAAATAATAATTTCATAGAATTTACATAAAATGACAAAATTCGCCTTATAAATGAGCTGGATAAAGAACATTACAAAAACTTAAAAAACTACTCCGCTTCTTTCTTAAATGTCTTAAAAAAATAAATGTTTTTAGTGATTTTTTTATTTATTCATAGTTAAAAATATTAATCTAACTTACATTTTATTGAAATAATTCCAAATAAATTCATAGTTATAAAAATCCTATAAAAATCCTGAAAATTAATTAAAAATAATTTATAATCAAAATGTTGACTACAAGTAACATTTAAAAGCTTGAATAGTGATCTCATAATTTTATAAAATCAAAATTCAAACCTTAAAAGTTACTTAAATTAAAAAAACTTACTTGTAAAATTGAATAAATGAAATGAAGTAAATAACTTCACATTCTCATAAATGGTGACTCATCAACTGATAAACACACCAGCATGTATTATAGAGACTTTTAACCGTTGGAATTAGGTGTATTTATAGCACACGTGTCTACTGTTTGTTAGCAACATCTAGACTGACAAAATTTTATAGAAAAGAAAAAAAGTAGACGAGCCTATTACCGTACAGTACTAAAATAGTAATAAAATTCTCTGGGACAATATGTCCTTACAGTATTGAAAGGGTTAATATAATTTTTCTAAATTTTTTTATATATTATATTAAGAAAAAAAATTTTACAGTAGTTCTATAAAAATAAAAATAATAGGAGGAAGTCAAAAATTATGCATACCCTAACCTCATATTTCATTTGGAAGGCCATCATTATATATTATAACAATACAATTTATTAAGTTACTATTTCAACCAGAATCTGGTTTCTTGCATTTATCAATTTTATGTTTCCGTACAGCGGCGTAACTAGGGTGTTTGACGCTCCGGGACAATATTGATATGTTACGCCCCACACAACTCTAAAAACCATTATTTTATCAAATCGAATAAAAGTCATCCTAGCGGCTATCAATGAGTAAAAGAAATGATGCAGGCGCGCCAAGTCATTTAATTCAAGCAATAAGTATTAGAAATATTATATTTATGATATATGGCTTGGTGTCCATACTTACTAATTGCAGAGCGTTCATATCAAGTATAATTTCATAAATTTGACTGTGGTAGGTAAACTGATCAATAATTTCATCAAAATCACATTTTCCATTTAATTTCGTTCAATTCTGAGAAGTGTAAGATCACTTAGACGACTTGTCTCATTAATGCAAGCAAACAAGACATAAACAGGAATTCCCTGAGTACAGGGTTGCCAGACCTCCCGACTTCGTCGGGAGTCTCCCGTTATGAAAGTATATTTCCCGACTCCCGATATACATGCCAAAAACTCCCGATTTGTAAAATGCTATATAATAAATGTAGTGTTCATTATTAGTCAGCCATCCTTCATCCTTCTTTTTTTTTCGTTACTCCCGACATGATGTTTTCAAAATCTGGCAACCCTGCCTGAGTAGCTTACTGTGAATGCATATCAGGCTTTATTAAAATTGTGAGATAGTACATAACAAAACTACAAAAAGTAGGATATAAAACAAACAATATTAATATGATTTATATTCCAAGTTTTTAAATCCCGCTTCCCTATATTTCATTGAAAAAATGAAGCTAACAAGAAATAGAAAGCCGAAACAAATCATCACAAATTATTTATTCATATTGTGATTATGCCAGCATTTGACCATACATACCAATTACAATAGCCACTTATCCATTTGAACTCTGTGGTTTTTATGCAAATTCAAAATTATAAATGACTACAATAAGGAAACCAGACATTCCACTTTTTAAAACTTCATATAATTTTATAGTTTTACATTATTATATGTTAAAGAAATAAAATAACGAATATTTTTAGATATTAATTTTTAAAATAATTTAATAATATTTTCATTGTTTTATTTCTCAAATAAATTAATAATGTTTTCATATAATTAACACTATTTATACAGAAAAAATATGATGATTATATCTTTTTATTTACATCAAAAGGTATGTTTTATTTAATTTGACTAACAAATTTAAACATAAATACCTATCACTTATGTTATACATCGGTTAACGGAATGATAGAATATTTTGATTTATCACTTGAAAAGTTATTTTAGTATTTTGATACATTTACTAGAGATGGGGAACCTATGGCCTTGACATAAGCGCACAACTTATATGTGAAAACAGCGTAAACATCAACACAAAGGTAAACACAATAAATTCAGGCAATGATCTTATTATAATTAAGTTCAACCCATTAATTTCAAGCAATTTCGTTTTGGTAACTCGATAAAAGCGCGCAGTTTAAATGTAAAAACATATCAATAAATGACATCGGCAGGATTTGATGGTTTGCTCGATAACTGTCCTCTACAACTGACCCCCATCACAGATTACTGGGAAGACACGTAAGTTGAAAGACAACGAAGACGCCGTCGAGCAAATCCAAGGTTTACGCTTGAATTTTGGAACATTCGCTATCAAGTGAACGACAATTTGCACCGTACCAATAATTCAGTGAAGGCTTCACATCGGGAATTTCAACAGACGGTCGGCTGTTAATGTATGCCTGTCTACAAGATGGTCAATTATTTCCGAAAGGAGCAGGATAACGTGGAGTGGTTAATTCAACGTTATAAATGTGGTTTAAAAATTCCAGAGGCGTCCAAGTTAAAATAAGTTCAACTTAATCTACGTCCATAAGCTTTATTCCAAACCTACGTAACAGTACCACTAATGGATTATCTTCGCAGTGTCACAAATAACGCCTCAATTAAAACAGGCTTTTCAATAATATACATTGTTTTTCGATGACTACTTTTTGATAAATTTCAATGAATAAATTTTTTCTTAGTATTTTCTTAATCTATTTATTTTTGCACGCCTTGTCGGAGCGCTATTGTTGGGGTTCGTTATATTGCATCAACAAAATCTACTATTTTACTATATATAAATTTATTGGAATTGTTAACTTTATCCAAATGAAAAAAATTCGTCACCTGGAATTTCGAAACATACTTATATCAGCTGATAAATACATTGTTGATTTTCCATATCATTGCAAGGCTCGCTTGTTATCAAGAGGGCAACTTTTGTTCACAATCTTAACTCTACGAAATATATATAAAAAAAAAGTTGATATTTGTCAAAACTTTGCTCACTCACTCGGATGTATCTGAAGAACACTTCCCTCAAATACCAAAAATGTGAGTATAAGATTATCGGCGATTACATAGTTGGCTTGGATTCCTTAATTAACGAGTGTGTAGAAAAATTTTCAGATTTTGAAAAACATGCTCTTACAATGGAACTAGTTTTTGAACTGCATTTAATTTATTTCTCTGATACATCAGCAGAACTACAAACGGGATTAATTGAGTTAGGAGAAAATAATATAATGAAATCAGTTTTTGATACAAAAAAATATCTCATTGAAATATGGAAAGATGTGGAGGGATATCCACGTTTGTGACAAAATGTATGCCGTTTGCTTTACTGCTTCGAAAGTACTTAATCTTACAAATCAACATTTTCATATATGACTCAAATAAAAAGTTGTTTAAGGTCATAGATAACTGACGTTCCTTTAGTATATCAACTCGACATACAAGCTTACCGACTTACTAAACAAATAAAAAAGTTACATTAAATTATTTTGTTACTAATTATCTTTTATATGAGTTGTTATCGAATCATGTATATATAAGTATTTTTGCACTTTTATTTATATTTTATTTATAAAATATTTGTAATAAAGTATAAAATTTTATAATTTACATTAAATACCAAAACAAAATAAAAAATTCATAAAACAATTGTTTCAGAAAAACCGCATTTATTGATTTATCAACCGTGTGGCCGTTTTCACTACTACCGAAGATGAATGTGGCAATATTGGCCTATATTGTTAGATAGGTTTGGCACATCTGAATTTTACACAAAAGTACACAAAATTTGTAAATCTCACATTTGTAGAATTATTAACATATTTTTCCCACCATGTTTTATCTATTGTAAGTGTTTTTTTTAATTATAGGCCCTCAACGACATCGTAATTGATCGTGGAGCATCGAATCATATTTTGTCTTTAGTAATCGCCGTTGATAATAATATCGTCACCAAAATGAGCGGAGATGGTTAATTTTTTACTTTTTTTTGACAATATATTCCCCGATTATTTTTCCTTAGGTTTGATAATCAGTACTCCTACCGGTAGCACAGCATACTCATTAGCTGCTGGAGCGAGTATCATTCATCCAACAGTCAGAGCAGTTTTAGTTACACCGATCAATCCTTTCAGTTTGAGCATGCGTCCGATTCTTTTACCAGTCGGTATAAAATTGAAAGTTTATATTGATCCAGATGCCAAGGCTGAAACTGCTCACATATCATTTGATGGCAATAACCGACACATGACCATATCGAAAACCCAATGTGTCTACATTACTGTTTCGCGATTTCCTGTAATTTCTGTTTGTAAAACTGACCAGGTGAGATTGAAATGCATTCATAACAGTAACTCATAAGTATATTAATAAATGTTATTTGAAACTGATAATAAATTGGTAAATCAAGATTTCTAACAATTGTACCAAATTGGAGGTCTTCTAAATAATTAGGCAAAATACTTAATAGATGATAAAATATCTAAATCCGCTATAAATGAGTGAGCTTATGATGTATATCATGTTAAGGAATTTTGTTTTAATTATATTTTGTATAATGTTTATGCCCGGAACATATTTATTAGACTTGGGAAATACATACTTTGAGTTCATTAAGAATTCGTTTTGATATTTATCATTGCATACAAATAATGTAAGTTTTTATTTTTAGTTATTTTTTATGTTAGTTATTCTTAGTTTACTGCGATGTTTTATTAATTTAATAATCAATTATTTAATTTAATAGTTAATTTAATAATTTAATAATCAATTTAATAATTTAATAATCAATTTAATAATTTCTCAGCGAAAAATTTAAACCAAGTATTATTATATGGGGCTGTCTATTATGTTTTTGTTGGTAAAATAATGTATAGTTCCTGTTCCGGTAAATACCGTTACCGTTTACCGGTAATTTTAACTAAATTCCTTATCTAATATTTAATTAACATTATAAAAGAATAAATTTCATTGGCTTAATAATACATTACTAAGGCGAAACCATATTTTTTAAAATTTACTTAGTGTAAAAAACTTTTGAATAACTTGCTCTTCAACTTTAAACATCTGCTTAAAAAATGGAATTTTATTACAAAAGCATGTGTTACGCAAAACAATTTTTTGTTTGTATGATTGGATAATTTAGTTCCGTGCGAGGTATTCGACTTGTTTATTCATGCATTGACTTGTTTACAACCTCTAATTATAAAAAGGCGGTTTCGTTACACGATAGTATTGTTCTCGCTAATGCTTGGGGGTGATAACAAGTCCAAGATTATATTATGTAGAATCTGCTTGAGTGTAATGAAAAATATTTCATATTTTTTAATTTTATAGTTCAGTGTGATTTTTTAATTATTATTATTATAAGAACTTATTTTTCAATTTTCAGCACTGATTTCTTTTCAAATGATATTGTATTTAATAAAAAACTTGACTATGAATCGGTAAAGACATCGGTGTTTTTTGATATAGTCAAGTTTTTTAATAAATACATTATTATTGTTATTTTGTATTTTAGATTGTTTAATTTGAAATATCTGTTTAAAAATGTTTAAAAGACGAAGACTGTAAAAGAAAACCCAGAGTAAAAAAAAGATGTCACTTTAGAGAGTTATTTACAGAGTACGTCTGGTAGTACTAAAACAAAAGAGGACGCAAAAATGCCAACATTATATTCACGGAATTGTTAATCGGAGAGTGGTGATAACCAAAAAATAGAAATTACCACAAACCTGGCACCTACATACAGCGCTCTACAAACTTTAAGCACAGATCTAACAGCGTGGCCAAGAATTTTAGGGGATATCGAAAGAAGTTTTTTGATAAAGCAAGGTCCATCTAACCCATTGTATAATTACAAATTTTCCGATGATACTGGTCGACAATTTGATGCACAATTTTATTCACGAATTTTAAGCAATGGAGAGCAAGTTGTAAGAGACTGACTAGTGTACTCTATTTTGAAAAATTGCATATACTTTAGCAAAATTTCTAGTCGTCTGATCAATTTCCTTTCAAATGAGGATTTTAAAAGTTCGAACCACCTCATTGAAGCTTTAAAAGGCCTTTAATTTTCTAAATATCATATTCACGACAAAAAGTCATGGCTAGTATTGAACCAAAAAGTTAAAGTGTTATGAAACTATATATGCGGGTGTGCAAAGATTTATTAATTTTGAAACAAACCATTGGTATGAGGTGCTAATAAAAATCGGTGTAATCACTAATATGCTAAGTTGTCTAGCTTTTGAATGTACAAGCGACAAGCTGTTTGAGCTTAATAAAGGTAACATTTTGAAAAAAAAGTTTAACTGCTATCTGAATTTGATTCCATTGTGGAAAAATAAGTGCATAAAGGGCTAAAAGAGGATGTTTAAGAAAAAATTAATTAGTAGTAGCTTTCTCATTTGTTGGGAACAACATGATTAGTAAAAAGCATAATTGATCCTGGAAGAGGCAAATCTCTAAAAGATTACTTCCAATCTGTAGTTGCATTATTTATAAAGCAAATACTTTAACCCTTCAAATAAAATGAAATTCGACAGTTCGCCAATATAAAGGATGGGAAGGTAACACATGTTGCTAGTGTAAAGCTTTGAAAACGAGCAAAGTATATGAGCTTAAAATATACACCCTCTGTCCCATAATAATAGTAACAACAGAAAACAAATATAGAATGCAAAATTTATTATCAAAAAACTAGATTAAATTAAACAATAAATTAAAAATATTACTCCTAATTTTTTATTTTGAGTGTTTAGATTTTTCAATAATTTCGTTACTGCATTTTAAACTTGTAGGTTTAAAAAGTTCACTATTATCCTTAGCTGCGAAGCTTTGTTTCCCCTATATATTTGATGGTGCTTGCTTTATGGATTCTTTTCATAATTCGGAAAATGTTGATTTGGGAACTTCGATGACTTGATCTGCTGATCTTATAGTTAATCTTCTGCTAAAAGGAATGTTTCACTTTTTCAAATTTTTCTTCAATCTTTGCATTTACGTCCACAGTTTTATTTATTCAGAATCAACATTCACCTTGACAATTATTTTCTGAAGCACCTTTCCAAAATCTTGAGAAGCACTTGCACTTATTTTGCAGCTAAAGTAATTACACCTTTCTGCAATTTTTCGTTTTTCTTTTCATGCATCAAGAAATGGACAAATCCAACTCAATCTTTGCTTGAAAACTCTTTTTTTAATTTACTTTTACAGTGAGTTGATATCCAACTGAGATAATGAAATTGATTTCGATCAGCGGGTGAAATTAGAAAAATTGTTATAATTCGTAAAATTAGGTTAACTTAAAAATTGAAAGATGTGTCAAAACAAATGACAGATGTCATGAAAGATTAATTTTGATTGAAAGCTTCGAAATTTTGCGCAACATTACTTACAACTGCATTCACCAATAATTCCCGTTTAAATATCCACGTGCTACTATTATTATGGGACAGTGGGATTAGTTTTTAATTATGTTTTTGCATTAGACTTGACAAATAAAGTTTAAGTACATTAAAAGGTCGTTTAGGTATTTGTTGATTATCAATATAAATAATATGTACGTTTTATTAATTTAATAATTAATGTCTTATTTCAAAATATACTGTTTTCCTCAGTTATTTTTTTAGTTTACCGCAAGTGTTTTAATAATTTAATAATCAATTTAATGATTTCTCAGCTGTTTATTTAAGTTAAATAAGTGTAGTGCTTTATTGCTAAATGTATTTCTTAAATAAATGCTTTGAATTAAAAGTTGAAAAAATAAGGTGACATTTTTATTCTTACCTTTTTCTGCTTATTTACTAGTCACGTGAGCTATGAAAAGTTTGGGAACCGCTTGTTTATATTTTAATTTCTAAAATATTTTTCATAACTATCTATTTTGTACTTTCATAATGTTGATTGTCATTCGTTTACCATGTTAAGCATTTTTAATTATCGGTTGAATAATGATGTAATTATTTATTTTGACGCGTTTAAACATATTATTAGCTCAATTCAATATTTTATATTGAAATAAACAATGGATTTTTCTAATAAACTGTTATGTAAAGTGAAGTGTAACTCAATGTGAAAACATTGTGAATTATGATTAAAAAGTCTTTGTAAGTTAAATTTGAATTAAATAATTTTAAATTAAACATTTTTAATTTTTAGAGTGCATTTTGGTTTACACTAAATGGTTTAGGATATAAATTGAGGAAAGTTAATTTAAAGTTTAGTAAAATATTATACAAAATTGAAATATATATACAGTGTGGTCTCTCGTATCCGCTCATCCTCGTATCCGCCACGCTCTAATAACCGCCACATGAAAAAATTTTATATGAGAAAATTCTGATATCCACCTGTTTCTAATAATCGCCACACTTCTCTCGTATTTTTAACATAAAATTTCTTAAATTAATTTAAATGGATGGAATTTTCATTCTTTTTGTTATAATATTATTAATTTCCTTGTTAATTGCATAATTTAAATTTAAATATTTAATTTTAACATTGTTGTTTCCATCTATTATTATTTACATTAATTTTTTTCATTTTAGCCTAAAGATGACAAAAAGAAAATGTACAAGGTTGTCGATAAAAGAGAAAATTGATGTTCTGCGATATCTAAACATGAATAAACAGATATCTGATAGTAAAGTTGCAGAGATATTTTCGATCAAGTTTAAAAAAACTATTTCTCGGCGCACAATTAATGACATTAAAAGAAATGTAAAAAAATTTTTATCAGATATAAATTCAGAATATGTAAATAATTATAAAATGCCTATCTTAAAGTATGAGTCCATTGACAGGCGTTTATCAGAATGAATAAATGAATTAGAGAAAGTGGGTGCAATTTTAAATGACGATTTATTGACTAATAAAGCATTAAAAATTGCCAACGATCTGAAAATAACAGAATTCAAAGCAAAAATTAGTGAATATGGTAAAGAAAATGTTTACAATGCAGATGAAACGGGTCTTTTTTATAAATTAATTCCATCGAAAACAGTGTGTAAAAACATCCAAACAGGTTTTAAATTATTGAAAGATCGACTTTCAGTGCTATTCTGTGTCAACATGACTGGCACCCACAAACACCAGCCTTTAGTCATTGGAAGATTTGAGAAACCTCGTTGTTTCAAAAACTTTGATCCTTCATTTTTTGTAAATTATAAACATTCTATCAGATCCTGGATGACAGCTAAAATTTTTAACAACTGGCTTTTAGAATGGGATTTCAAATTAGGAAAAATATCTAAAAAGGTTTTATTGATAATTGACAATTGTCCTGCTCATAGAATAGACGTTGAATTAAAATCGATAGAGGTTATTTTTTTACCTCCTAATGCAACTGCTAAAATTCAACCATTGGATCAAGGTATAATTAAATCTTTTAAAACTCTGTTCTTATCTAAAAAGTTATGTGACATTATAGAAAAAGTCGAAAGTGGAGTGGACACTTTTAATGCCTATAAAAAGCTATCCATCAAAGATGCTATACTTTTTATTTATTTTTCATGGAAGGAAGTTACCGAAATGTGTATCATCAATTGTTTTAGACATGCAAATTGGTACATGTCAGAGATAAATGAAAATTCAAGTTTAGCTGAGGATTGTCATATTGAAAATTACGATGAGTTCATTTCCATAGCTAATGTAACTGATCCTATAGGGGAAGATGAGTTTCTTCAAATAGAATTTAATGAAAATGATGTCTTATTAGAAACAATAAACAATTTTGAGGAGGGTAATATTACAAGTGTCTGTGCTGATAAAGATGAGGTTGATGATTTAGCGGAAGATAAAGACACTGGTAATCCATAAATATCACTAAAAAAGAAGCTTTTCAAGTAATCAAAGATTTTTTAATCAACCAGGAAAATTTGACGTTAATGGTGTTATTGGATTAAATGAAATAAGCAAGGCTTTGAAAAAAANGGAACCGCTTGTTTATATTTTAATTTCTAAAATATTTTCTCATAACTATCTATTTTGTACTTTCATAATGTTGATTGTCATTCGTTTACCATGTTAAGCATTTTTAATTATCGGTTGAATAATGATGTAATTATTTATTTTGACGCGTTTAAACATATTATTAGCTCAATTCAATATTTTATATTGAAATAAACAATGGATTTTTCTAATAAACTGTTATGTAAAGTGAAGTGTAACTCAATGTGAAAACATTGTGAATTATGATTAAAAAGTCTTTGTAAGTTAAATTTGAATTAAATAATTTTAAATTAAACATTTTTAATTTTTAGAGTGCATTTTGGTTTACACTAAATGGTTTAGGATATAAATTGAGGAAAGTTAATTTAAAGTTTAGTAAAATATTATACAAAATTGAAATATATATACAGTGTGGTCTCTCGTATCCGCTCATCCTCGTATCCGCCACGCTCTAATAACCGCCACATGAAAAAATTTTATATGAGAAAATTCTGATATCCACCTGTTTCTAATAATCGCCACACTTCTCTCGTATTTTTAACATAAAATTTCTTAAATTAATTTAAATGGATGGAATTTTCATTCTTTTTGTTATAATATTATTAATTTCCTTGTTAATTGCATAATTTAAATTTAAATATTTAATTTTAACATTGTTGTTTCCATCTATTATTATTTACATTAATTTTTTTCATTTTAGCCTAAAGATGACAAAAAGAAAATGTACAAGGTTGTCGATAAAAGAGAAAATTGATGTTCTGCGATATCTAAACATGAATAAACAGATATCTGATAGTAAAGTTGCAGAGATATTTTCGATCAAGTTTAAAAAACTATTTCTCGGCGCACAATTAATGACATTAAAAGAAATGTAAAAAAATTTTTATCAGATATAAATTCAGAATATGTAAATAATTATAAAATGCCTATCTTAAAGTATGAGTCCATTGACAGGCGTTTATCAGAATGAATAAATGAATTAGAGAAAGTGGGTGCAATTTTAAATGACGATTTATTGACTAATAAAGCATTAAAAATTGCCAACGATCTGAAAATAACAGAATTCAAAGCAAAAATTAGTGAATATGGTAAAGAAAATGTTTACAATGCAGATGAAACGGGTCTTTTTTATAAATTAATTCCATCGAAAACAGTGTGTAAAAACATCCAAACAGGTTTTAAATTATTGAAAGATCGACTTTCAGTGCTATTCTGTGTCAACATGACTGGCACCCACAAACACCAGCCTTTAGTCATTGGAAGATTTGAGAAACCTCGTTGTTTCAAAAACTTTGATCCTTCATTTTTTGTAAATTATAAACATTCTATCAGATCCTGGATGACAGCTAAAATTTTTAACAACTGGCTTTTAGAATGGGATTTCAAATTAGGAAAAATATCTAAAAAGGTTTTATTGATAATTGACAATTGTCCTGCTCATAGAATAGACGTTGAATTAAAATCGATAGAGGTTATTTTTTTACCTCCTAATGCAACTGCTAAAATTCAACCATTGGATCAAGGTATAATTAAATCTTTTAAAACTCTGTTCTTATCTAAAAAGTTATGTGACATTATAGAAAAAGTCGAAAGTGGAGTGGACACTTTTAATGCCTATAAAAAGCTATCCATCAAAGATGCTATACTTTTTATTTATTTTTCATGGAAGGAAGTTACCGAAATGTGTATCATCAATTGTTTTAGACATGCAAATTGGTACATGTCAGAGATAAATGAAAATTCAAGTTTAGCTGAGGATTGTCATATTGAAAATTACGATGAGTTCATTTCCATAGCTAATGTAACTGATCCTATAGGGGAAGATGAGTTTCTTCAAATAGAATTTAATGAAAATGATGTCTTATTAGAAACAATAAACAATTTTGAGGAGGGTAATATTACAAGTGTCTGTGCTGATAAAGATGAGGTTGATGATTTAGCGGAAGATAAAGACACTGGTAATCCATAAATATCACTAAAAAAGAAGCTTTTCAAGTAATCAAAGATTTTTTAATCAACCAGGAAAATTTGACGTTAATGGTGTTATTGGATTAAATGAAATAAGCAAGGCTTTGAAAAAAAACGAAAAATGCAATTTAAGAAATTGGGTGATTAGAAAATAAATATGGCACAGTTAACACTTATTTTTATAAAAATGTACATAATTATTTCATAACAATCACGCATTTTTTGTAAAAATAAAATACGTTATTCATAAAATCGATTAGTTTTTCCCAGACAAATAAATAAAGCAATTGATATTATTAAATAAACTTTTGAATTTTGATTCGATTTTGTTATCTCAACATTTTTAAAAATGTTTTTTCGGATTCTAATATCCGCCACGTTTTTTCGAAGTCCCATTTTTGGCGGATGTGGGAGACTTCACTGTATATATATATATATATATATATATATATATATATATATATATATATATATATATATATATATATATATATATATATATATATATATATATATATATATATATATATATATTGTATGTATTAAAAAGCTTGACTATGAATCAGTAAATATATCAAAAACATCGATATATTGTCGATATAAAAAATTTATTTATAACAGCCAAAACCAAAAATTTTTTCCAGGTCATGATTTTTCCATAAGAAATTCTTGAAGAAAATAAGATAAGCTATATTTCAGCCTGAAATTCATTAAATGTGTGTCTGTTAAACCTGTTTTGAGGAGAAATAGTGAAATTTAGAGGGAATAAGTCAGGCCTATGGCCTTTATGAATTCCTGTCGTTGCCAGACCATTGATGTGATTTGGTACATTTTTATGCAAACAATTCAAGTCACACATTCGGGTCCTCCTTCGAAATTTCCTGGTCTATTGTTCGAAGTTAACATATGACTCAATGTTGAGGTGATCCTAGATTTTGCAAAATCTGTGTGAATCACGTCCCTTTTATCTCAAAAAATGAAAAGCATTAAGGCTCTTGTGTGATTTGATGCAATTATCTTCCTTGAACTGGCATCTCCTGGCCATTTTCATTCTCCTTTTGACTCATGATTGTATAGAGTTGTGTCTCATCTAGGTTGTATCCAACATGTTGCCAAATTCTCAAATCCTCTTTGCAACACTCCAATTGACAAATCTGTATATCAGTAGTTAGGATGCATGGTATAATTTCCTGGTGCAATTTTGTAGTCAGCAATGTTTGAAGGGTACCTTTTCTAACATTTTCTGGTCGTGATTATTCTTTCTTTTTTAATCATTTCTTCCAGCTTTCTCGTTCTTTCTTCCTGAGTTTCCCAGATCCATCACAGAAATTCTTCAAGTATTAAATTAATTGAACCAGCGTTTTATTGTATTCAATGAAATACTTTCTTCGCCGTAAGTAGTAATCAATTTCATTTTGTATAAAATAAAATTGTATACTCATTTCACGTATATTATTTATAATATGATGTCACCAAGAAACCACGAATAAATTATAATATAATATGGATAATAATAATAATATTAATAATAATAATAATAATAATAATAATAATAATAATAATAATAATAATAATAATAATAATAATAATAATATAATAATAATAATTTAATAGTGATTGTGGATTGGAAATATAATTTAATTACAATATTTTGAACTTTTGGACAAGAAAGCAGGTTGTTAAGTTGGGATATCAAACGGTCACGGAAAACCTTCACTGAACTATTAATTAATAAAAATAATTTGATTATAATAATTTTATAATAAATTTAAATCGCATTCTAATTCAATTTTCTAATCCACATTTTTTTATAATTATATTTTTTTACAATTATATGCAAAATTATCAAACAAAAATAATTGTTAGTTTTTTCTTCTGAAAATTATAATAATCAAATGAATATATTTCAACTATTTTTAATTGGTCTAAAAATTATAATTGAAAGCAGAAATTAAGTGGATTCTTTCATGTTGTTTTCCTGATGGAATTTTAGTTTGACTTAGTCATAAATATTTGTAATTAACTAAGATTATTTTCAAAATTATTTGATTTCAGATTTTTTCATTATTAGCGATTTTTTAGTTTATTTTTGCTTTTCAGTTTGTCATTTTTGAAATTATTTTTAACTTTTAAAGCATTTAAAATTTGAAGCAAATTTTTGGGTAAAACGCCAAAAATTGAAAATAATTATTTTCTCGTCAAATTTCCTATTTTTAGCTTACGTAACAAATTTCTGGATCTTCATTTTTCAATACTTGAAAACAAACTAACTAAAGAGCAGTGCTGAAAATTTGTGTTAAATAGGAAAACATTGATCTATAGTCGAAATGAAGATAAATTGATTTAAAAACCCAAATTAAAAGTTATCAAAAAATAATTTTTTAGCGATAAAAATTATTTTGACTCCAACACATTTATTTTAAGTTTTTAATTAATTAAATTAACATTATTTTCTAATATATGCAGTCGGCGCAGCACAAATTAAGTTAGTATTTGTATTTAATTGTTTTCATTTGTTACTTTTAATATACTTCGTTCCATTTATCAAATTAGCAATATTATTTATTATTATTGTGACGTTCACAGAAAATTTTACAATAAAAATAATAAAATTTCAACTAACTGATTTAATTTTTTTTTCGTCCTGCCTATCTGATAGGCAGGTTAACTGTTTGAATAATGGAGAAGGGATTTTAATTCGTTAGCATAAAATTGTTTGTTCGTGTCTGTCGTCGTAATATTGGATCTTTAAATCTTATTTTTTACTTATACACGAAATATCTATTGTGATTTCTAAAGCTGAACAAATTTTTGACTTTAAAACTTTTTATTCAAATTTAAAACAATGTTTACTTTGATCTTATCTTAATTTTTTTATCAAATATACCTTTGGAACATTGAAATAAAACCAAAGTTGCTTTTCCAAATTTTTATTTACTGTATTATATTTATTTTTTGAAAATTATTTTATTTTTGCATAGCCAGTAAAGTAGTTTCAGTGTAAATAAAAAAAAATTTAAATAAGTTAATTTTATTGTTTAATCTGATTTTAGATATAAGTATAAGAATATGAATATAATAGAGTCGTAATACTAAAAGTATAAACTTATCAAGTATAATTCAAAAAAATGTCTTACGTTTTATTTTGACAGTTTTTCTGTCATCGTCAGGTAGAATAGAAAAAACATAAAACATTACAAAATTATTATTATTTAAAAAAATTTCAATTTAATAATTTATTTTTTAAATATGTTAAAAACAAAATTATTTCAATAAATATGAAAACAACAACTTACCTTCCCTCAACTTAACACTCAAACTATTTAAAAACATTCAAAACACAAGTACTCACAGAATTTTGCACATTAATTTTGGAATCCAATGATCCTTTCATGAATGCATCACATTTTAAACGTTGCTAATACTTATAAAAAAATTTTTAATAAAATTTAAAAATCAGACATGCCTATTATATTCGATAATATTGGTCGGTAATATTTTAATAGATCGTAAAACGTATGTTTTGAGTAGTGATTTCTAATAATTAAAGCATTGTCATGTTTATTTCATTATTTATAATTCAAGATTGGCTTTAAGAATAAACCGCAGAAATTGTAACATATATCTTTTAAGAAATGGACTTGAACTGGTATATTATATGTTTTATTTATATTTCTTTTAAAAACTTTCAACGCTAACTTTTAATATATTTGGGGGTGTTTTAGCTCGCATGAGTTAACAAAGGAATAAGGAATATTCATAAAACATTCCATTAATATTTTTTCTTTTTAAATTTCAAATATCGCTTTAACATGAACTTTACAATCAACCAATTTCATTCTTCTTTGATTTATATTTAAACTTATTTTTGTTATTTTTAAATTTATTATTATTATTTTACTAAAGTTTTTGACATTCTTTTTTTAAATATGAAAATTGAATCTATTTTTATTTAATTATCCTCAGAGTTACAAAATCTTTATGTACAGTATATGTAAACCAATTAATACAATGTAAACAATATATAAATATTGGATAAAATGTCCGAATACTCATTTATATTAAAACATTTTATGTACGGAGACTGTCTCAGGTCTGAATAAACAATGTTAAATGTTTAAAACCATTTTTTAAGAAGATTAAAGAAAATTTTGTTTTAAATTAAAAAATGCATGGCCATTTTATATTTATCAATTACCCTTCATTTTAGATATAATCATACAATTTGCTAACAAGTCTTTATATAAACTTTATGAGACGAATAGCGAGACTCATCAAAGGAGAAAAGTAGCATTAATTTGTAAAAACCTTCAATATATTTTATATTATAAGGTTTTTCTAAATTATAACAAACAAAAACATGACACTGATATGCATATTTAAAAACGCCAATCGAACATCACTTATATTATATATTCCGACAGATTCACTGTTAATTATTAGGTAAAAACGATAAAACTATATATATTTAAAAATGTTTGTTCGAACAAAATAAAAAAAACATTTTAAACTAAAAATTTTATAAATTTTAAACAAAATAGTAAGCACAATAAAGTGCTGTAGTATTTAAAGTGGTACATGGAAAACTTTTGTGTAAAATGATGTTAAGAAATTATTAAATTTAATAAATATTTGAATTGAAAATTATAATTTATATTTAGTTAGTAATTTTAAAAATTTTATTATTTTGTTCGAATATTCAATTTAAAATCAGTGTCTTAAAAAATATTTTTCTATATTAGTTAAAAAATAAGGGATTTATGTAATGAAGCTATAAATAGGACGAACAATATAAGATTGTCAGTATTTCACGCTGTATTGACTAATTGAATTTCATTGTAAAATTAAAAAATCACTCATTATCAGGTTAGCAAATCTTAGAATATATTTTTACCTTCAATAACGTAGATCCACTTTGTGATTTTGTGCTTTATATCGATTTTTGTCTTTTGTCATGTATACTCTCATAATTACACATTATCAGGTTAGCAAATCTTAGAATGAATTTTGACCTTGATCTACGTAAATTCACTTTGTGAATTTTTTGCGTTGTACCGACTCTTTTCTTTTGTCACGTATAATTTCATCACAAATTCTGTTTTATAGGTTCAGAACTAATAATTAAAAATAGTTTTCTTACAATGCCAATATAGCAACAAGTAAATACAAGTTATAAATCAACTAAAAAAGAGTTAGCCGTGAGTAGAAAACTAAACTGTAGAAAAAAAGAATGATAATCAAATTTACAGAGTAAAATAACAATTATCAAAAAAGATAAAAATTGACAAATTAAAACAAAACATGCACATATATAAATAGGAAATCTTAATACTATTTAAATGTATTTGAGATATATAAAGATAATAATAAATATCCAAGCGCCCAAACTGAACATATTTCCAGATTCCTTTTGTGCATCTATATATATATATATAATTTTCGATAGGAAAACTTCCATATCTGGCTCATCGTGTTCAATATTAATTAACAAGACACGAAAGTAGGAACTTTTGATATTTCAACACAACTCTCCTCAAACTTATTTACAATTAATTGATTTTTGTTCTATAGCTTGGAAACTCTTTGTGTTAAAAGGATGTCTCAAAGTTTACTCTTTGATAAGTTTTTGCCTTTTAATAATTTCTTCACTCCACATTACAACAAATTTTGTTTGTTTTTGATTCTTTGATCATATTAGTAATATGCTGGAAACATCCAATTTTTATGTTGATGATTGAATGAATTTAAAATCATTTGAAGGGTTAAAATATTTGCGTTATAACTAAGACTAAACAATGTTTCAACAAATGAGAAATCAGATACCAACAGTATGTTTATGGTTTTCTTATGCACATACCAAACTTATCTGAACCAAAACCTATTTTAAAAATGGTAAGTTCTTAAGACTTACTTGACTCAAAATGTCTGAATAAAAATATCACCTTTATACATTTAAGAAATATAAATCTAGCTACATTTAAAAAGCATTCATTTTACGAGAAAAAGCATAGCAGCCAGTAATTATTTAAAATCTTTGGCTGATAAATAGGGTTTCTGAAAATTTATTATTCGAATTTTGACGAAAGTTCGGATTCGAAATTCGTTATTTTTGTTCAACAAACCGTCAAACTAGTCATCATTACTCATAATAAGATACAATATTATCGAATTTTAAAATTATCTTAAATTTCGTATCATTTCTCGGATTTCATAGTATTATAATTTTTATTCTACATGTTGTTTTTCAATTTTATAATTTTTACTAGGCTAAAATATTACAACCATAATATGTTAAAACTCAAATTTTATTGAAGTAAATTTATCGAACGCATCCTCCATTCAATTAAAAGATTCATTAGATTTATATTTATCATTGGTCAAGATTTACTCCTTTAATTATTATCTAATTAAAGAAAATTTATATCCTTTACGAATGTTGGATTTTATTTTTGTAGTCGATTCTCTCTGACTCCTCGTATTCTTATTCAAACAATTAAGTCGAAGCCCAACACAGAATAACTTTATTCAATTTCAATCAAATTACAATGTGTTACTCTATTTGCATCTTTCGCTCAATATAAATATAACTCGTTAAGGTAGATAACCTGAGGGGCAATCACTTTTTCTGGTACGAGAATAAAACTTTTTAAAATCAACTATTAAGAATGGTATTTTACAAAATAAAATTTGATTTTGGGCACGAATTACAATTTTAGATATAAAAACTCGTTGGAGTTCATAAACATATAACAAAAGCTTTGAGAGATTTAAATTCTCCGGAATTATTATGTAAGATAAATTTTGAAATGTTGGATGAACTTAGAATACCATTAAAGCCCGTTAAATTAACAGTAGAGGCAATCAGACGAAAGGATGCTACTTTAATATCTGCGGATCTTGCATTAAATTTTATGTTGCAAAATCTCAGAGAATCTAAATACGAAATAGCTAAGAATTTAATTGTCAGTATAATGAAAAGAATCGATGAGTATTTAAATCGAAATTTGTTAGATCTAATAAAATGTTTGAAAAACAGAAATATCCTTCCATCTGAGAAATAATTTTTATTAGCTGAACAATTACTTAAAAGATTATTTTATTATAACAAAGAAAATAATAACTCTGCATCTGAGGAAACTGAATCTAAAATATCAAGAAATTTATATATAACAATGAAAATGGAAGAGGAACTTGATATCTTGAAAAAATCTTTTGCTGGACCAGATTTTAGAAGTGAATTTATTATGTTAGAGCAGGAATTTATGCTTTTTCCAAGCACTGGTAAAAGAACTTTAACTTTGGAAAATTTATACAATGCTCTTTTGACAATCAAACCTTCATCTACTGATTCGGAAAGAGCTTTTTCTATTTCTTCAAATTTTTGTACTAAAATTCGGTCTAGATTATCCGATAAATCTATTAACGTGTTGTTATTCCTAAAGTCCTTTTATTCAAATAAAAATGACTAAGAGTTTATTAAATTGAGCTTATTTAATAGACCCAAGAGAGCTCAATTATTAAATCTTCTGAAATTACGTTATTACTGTTGAAAATATATTTTTAAAGACGAAGGAAGAAAATTTAAAATGATAATATTTGAGGTAATAGAACAAAAGCTTAAGATAATAACAAATCTTGATTAAATACCATAAAATGTGATGAGTATTTTGCATTTAATGGTATTTGTTAACATTATACTCAAGAGTTTTTTATAATTTGGATTCATCGAATAGTTTAATAATATTATTCAGATTCGACGAATCTCAAAAAAGTCGAATTTTCAGAAACCCTACTGATAAATCATTTAATTTATTATTAAATTAATAAAACACTTACAATGATGAACAAATAGGAATATGTTTTGGACATCATATTATATAAAACATAATTAAAAACGGATTTAGATATTTTATTATCTATAAAAGAT
Source organism: Schmidtea polychroa (assembly GCA_959609185.1). Taxonomy (NCBI): domain Eukaryota; kingdom Metazoa; phylum Platyhelminthes; order Tricladida; family Dugesiidae; genus Schmidtea; species Schmidtea polychroa. The sequence continues at coordinate 32,586 of CAUHTR010000871.1, read as the reverse complement.
TTTTGAGAACCAATACCTAAGTGGCTAAGTTTAAAAAGTAAAATTTCAAAAGTTCCAACCTTTCATCTTTTTATACAAGATATTAAAAATTTTAAACCACACACACTTTTGGAACCTATGACTCTTATTTACACGATTATAGATGATCCGTTGATTATTCTACTGATATTTTGATCAACTTTTAGTGGTATTTAATTAAATATTTTTCAATGTATATGAAGTATCATTTTCCTATTTTAGATGGTTGATTGGTTTCAAGGTCTTAATACTTGTTTGAATTGGAATAGAAAAAATGAATCCTATCTTCTACACTCAGAAAACTCTGATTAATAATTTGTTTCAGAATTAGTTTTTTTACTATTTTATCTATTTTTATGTTTTCATATGTGTTTTGATATTAAATTTGTATCAAGTTATTTTGATTATTGTTGGAAAGTTATTGGATCTAATAACAGCTGATTTTTTGTTATTTGATGTAATTAATAAAAACAAAAAAGAAGCAAATATAGTTTTTAAACAATTTTCTAATCGAAATGATTGTAATTCTGTACTTTGAATACTTTTGAATGTTTTCTGTGTAGGTCTTCATTGTAATACAGAATTTTCTTAATAGATTCAACTATTTTCATGATAAATTCAAACTCTATTTATTATGAATCTATTATGAAAATAGTTGAATAATGAAAGATAGAAGATAGAATTAGCGGAAAGGAAAATAAAAGAATTGAGTTAAGTCTAATGAGTAAATAAAAGAGGTGATTATTGTTGCAGAACGCGCAGAACCAAAGTGGTTATAGCGATACTTTATTGAATAGTCAAGAATAGGCATATTTATAAGTTAAATTTGTAAGAGCTGTAAAACTCCTCAAATTTTCTAATTTCATGAAATCATAGATAATTTTCTGAGATTTTCATAATAAACACTTTAAACAAATCCGATTTGTTACTTTTGATGGCATCCCATAATATCGTTGATGCCAATTGCCATTATGCTGCAATAAAAAAGAAAGAAAATATGTTAAAAACAAAAGCGAGATATTTGTATTCTTTTATTAATTAATAAATTATTCAAATTTAATGAGAACAAAGTAAAAAAATTATACTAAATATGACAGGAAGAGACCTGGATGAGGGTCATTTCCAATGCACATCAATTGCATTATATTCAGGGGTGCAATAATTGTTCGGCATAATTGTAAAATTATGGACTTAAAATTTGTATTGATGACATCAGTGAATGTGTGAATATTGTACTTGACGTAATTATGTTCAAGATGGTTTACTATTTCCCCATTAAAATGTCCAAATCAAGCAGGCATTGGTTTGTATAATAAAATTAAAATGTTTATTAGAAATTTCGATCAAATAAGCCATATGGTGAGTTCAGTTTGTGATGAATTCTGATTTATTATCACCATTTTTATTATGTGGTAATAATTTATCTGGTACTTCCGTGTTATCTTACCCCCAAAAATTAAATTATAAAATATAATTAAAATAACAGTATAAAAAATGAGAGAATACATTATTGATGACGTTATTGAACATTATTGAACATGAATTTATTAAGGCTATCTGTGATTTATGTGAGTTTGTATGGCGCAAACGTGTTCTAACGTATAACTATGATTTAGAAAATAAATTTAATAATTATGTGTTCTTTTTTAATTTACTTTTTGGGGGTAAGATAACACGGAAGTACCATTTATCTTTAAAGAACGCAATAATAACTATCAATTTACATCAAACTGAACTAAAATTCTAAACATTTAGTGGAGATTGAATAGTAAAGGATGCTAACCATTTGTGTCGTATTTTGAAAACTGTTACTTTTTAACTTAGAATTTGCTACTGTTCGATGATGTTTGATATTAATTTTTACGTTAAATAATGAAATCTGTGCCTTTTTAAGCATCCAGAATCACTGTGAAATTCATTGACAGTTTATTAAAGCCAGGCATAAAATTCCTAGCTTTATTTACTTTGGAATTCCCATGTTTAATTTCTCAATTATTTGGATTATATATTTTTTGGTTTTCTTTTAATTTGGAGGAGTGGAATCGTAGAAAAAGTTCATGTTACTTTAACAAAATCCCATCATTTGGATTAAAAAATATTAGTATGTTCGAAAATATTTCTTCGCGTTAGCATCAGACTCTTCTGTTATCCACTGCTACAACATCTCTAGTCTATCGTTTGTGAACATTCAGAATTGACTAGTCTGGTGCACGACTTTCCATTCACTTTAAATCTGACAAACATTGATCCATCCCCAACCTCAATGTCAAACCACTGGTGCTCCCGTTTTTCTCCTGGTCCTTCCCAGTGAATTCGATATATATTGCCTCGACGAGTCCGCTTTGATTCTGCATATGCATCACTCTTTTGAGGGACAATTTATCCTTATAATGTCCAGATCTTCCGCATCTATAGCACAATCTGAATTCCTTATATGACATAAACCATCTTGAATTCGTTGTAATTAGACCAGTAGGTCTGAATTGTTCGGATATTAATGGTCGAGCTTGGTGAACAACTTCTGATAGATCCATTTCAAAGATCTTATCCGAGACTCTAAACTAGTGGAAAATATTAAAGGTAATCTAATTCAAATGCTATTTTAAAAAGATAGTCATCACTTATCCCAGCCAGTTTTTGTAGATCGGCAAGAAAGACATTCACTGGTTCTCCATTCCACGCTCGATTAGAAACTAATGATTATCGTTTAGAATCCATTTAACAAGAAAGTACCTGTTAAAGGTTTTATTGTGTTGCCGCAAATTTCTGTCTTTCCCCGTCAAGTTGTCATAAACGAGGAAAGCTGACCCATCAAGGAGAACAAAGGATAGTTTCATGATCTTTGATGACGGGCTAATTTCTTCAGTCAAGTATAAAACCCACCTATTTCATTGCAGGGCTTTATAAATTTATGAATATCCATTCGACCGCAATAGCTTGTTGAGGAATAAACCCAAAATAAAGATAATGTTTATTTTCAAATTCAAACGAATTGTTTTTCAAAAACTATGTTTCTTGTTAAAGAATTAAATTGATTAATTTAAATATCACCTAGATTTGTAAGAGTTTTTACGTTATTATCGTTGCCATCTTCTCTGTAGCTTGTTGATGGCTTCAAATTGCTGTGGCTAAAAATCTGCCCATTGCTGGCTTTCGTGTACCACATCAGCAGAACAGCCTACATCTTTTTCGTGTAACGTAGATTTCATTTGTCTGGAGAGGCAAAAAACAGATGGAACCAAGTCTGGCGTGTATGGTTGATCTTCGAGAAAGTTCAAACGAATCTGTTTAATTTTTTCCTGTGTTATGATATCCGTATTGGGCCTCGCATTGTCGTCGCGAAGATTGCGATCAGATATTCGTCTTTGCCGTTTTTCAAAAACAGCTGCATTCGGCTTTTCCAATAGGTGGCAGTAATATTTGGCAGTGATAGTCTCACCAGGTGGCAGAACGTCCATCAAAATAATCACTTTAGATTCCCTGAACAGACTCAGCACGAAGTTCTTGTTGGTAACGATGGCTTTTGATTCCGTCACAGGTTGATCTCCAACACATCGCCTAGACTTGTGACGTTGGCGGCAACTGTTCTGTCAATAAACCCAGGTTATATCAGCAGTAATAAAGCGATGCAAGAAATTGTTGTAGTGGTTATGTTGAAGTAGGTATTCACATGTTGTAACTCTTTTCATATTTGCTGCACTGGTTAAAGCATATGGGATACATACTTTGCAGAAGTAGCACTTTACCATTTCAACTAAAAAATCTTCTTAGTATCTTTGTCACTATCAATGTTCTCAGTAATTTGCCTTGTTGTGGCCCACATATCTTCATTAAAAACAGCTTGTAACTTGTATTTCCTCCACTAAAAATATTTTAGCTTTCAAACTAAATACAATTTTATAACTGAAAAATTTGATATCCTTCTAAGATAAAACTTTTGTCCATGCAATTCCAACATCCCTAAAATTAGTCTTTTTGTTTCTTCAAAAATCTAAGCTCCTTGATATAGTAATCGAAATTAAGCGTGATTCTTATTCATCTGTGGAAAATAAACACGACCTTAGACATTAAAATTTCAAATTTTCCGATCACATTTAAAAATAATTTCAATAAACAAAATAAAAAAATATAAGTCACTTAAATATATTAGAACCAAAACAAACATTTTCTTTAGAATTTTCGAACCAGATATTTAATTTTTTCTCCAATCCGATTGGAAACTCCTCTAACAGAGATACTAACCCCGGATTTAGTGACAGAAAATTTTGCATTCCTATCAATGGGCTGTAGATTTCTCATCATTTCAGTTGACAAAGGAACTTGGCCACAGCCGGTTTTCTCGTCAATAAAATGATAGAGATCCACAGTTGCAACATCTAGTACCGAAATTTTACTCGCAACCCTGCCAGCAACGATAGCAAACGAATCACCATCGAAAATCTCGATTTCATGACTCACAAAACCGGAAAACAATTCCGGATTAACCACGGTTACCGTTGTTGTCATTAGAGATTTCGGTTCCACAGCCACACGGGGCAAATCCTTCGAAGATGGTTTTGAATCCCCGTTTATCATTGGTTCAGTTTCCTTTACCACAATGAAAGTGATTTTCGGCTCCATCGGACAGCAGGAATCAAACAATTTCTCATCCGGGCACTCATCGGAATATTTCAGTTCTAGCTTTCCCGAATCCAGATTCAAAGTTTTCGCCATGTAATGGAAATTGTTCTCAATCACCGATTTCTCATCGATTTCCGGCGTTTTGAGTTTGGAAACGTTTTCCAAACGCTCATTGCATTTCACCTTGATCACTTGGATCAAATCCATTGCTTTTTTGATCCGTTTCTTCAGTTCTGGATTCTGGCAGAGTTTTGAGTTGAGAGATTTGTTGTCCGGCAATCTCCCATCGCTATCCGACATATCAATCAATGAGTCCAAAATCGACATCTGCCAAGGCGGATAGGACTTCGCGATCCAGATTATTGCCGCATTGTGCGGTTCGGATTTCGATTTCGGTTTCTGGAGGGATTGCTTTCTGAATTCGTGGGAAATTCCATTGAGATATCTTTCTTCGGTGGAGAGTTTCTCGTCGACTTTTCCTGGAATCGGCCATGATTCGTTCATTATTGATTTGGGCTTGTTGAGGATGTCTGTCCAAATGTAATCGGTGATATGGGGACAGATCGGAGACAGGATCAAACATTGGATTTCTATAAACCGATAGATCAGATCAGCGTGATAGTCGGCCATGCAGGTTTCTCGGTACCGGTCACGGATCGATTGGAACTCATGGAACCCGACTTGAACTACTCGCTTGTACATCATCTGTTTGTAATGAGTTTCCGTTTCTTCGATCGTGCGATTGATCGCGTTTGCGAATACCAAATCGCTGTGTAAACTCAACGGCCCGGTTCTCATGCTATGTTTCGATTCCATGATTTCTTTCACCCAATCCATAAATGAGTACAATCGCAACAGACCCGCATCGGCCATGTCCTCAACAAAGTTTGCGTCCTCAATTGAATCGCCAGCATCGGCAATAGCCATTCTCATTCCATCAGCGGAATATTTCTCAATCGCATCGCTAACCGTTAGGAAATTGCCGGTAGATTTCGACATTTTCTCGTTGTTAAGCAACAAGTGACCGTTGGCACGGATATTTTTCGGCCAGTATTGGTCGGGATTTTCAGGCCAGATTGCGCAATGGTTATAAAGGTAATAAGTCAAATGATTCGGTACGAGATCTTTTCCACTAACCCTGAGATCGACCGGGTACCAATAATGGAATTCCCGGCGTAACATGTCCAATTTGCCTATCAATTCCCGATCGAGATTGCCCGCAACCGATTGATCATCACCGAGAATATATTCCCAGGCATCAGGAGTCATATCAGTAGCGGTAATTCCTGATAAATTCCCCCCAGAACGCCCATCCAATGAGTCACCCTGCAACAAATGGGCGACTGTATAATATGCCATATAGATTGTCGAATCCGACAGAGATTCCACCAAATATTGTTCATCCCAAGGAATCCTCGTTCCCAATCCATACGAGCGTGAGCAAGCATATTCATGGAGGTTTTCTAAAGTCGCTTCAAAGTTGCGTCGAACTTCATCGGAAAATGTGTTCACTTGATTCAAGCACGATTTCGTGATCGATTTCCATTGCTCGTCCTTGTAGTTTAAATACCATTGGTCACAGAGAGCAACGACGCACTCGTCACCACTTCTCGATATCACTAGTTTCTCGGGTTCCGAATATTTGATAGCCAAACCACTTGTAATTAAATCTGCTTGGATAATGTCTTTTGCCTTCTGTACGGGCATTCCGGCGTATTTCCCGATAATCAATTTACCGGAATAGAATCCGAGTTTATAGCACTTTTCTTTAGCTTCCATTAATTTGTCAGCGTCATTTTGACTTTTGATTTTAAATTCCTCGACGCACTTGACAGCGCATTGCCGGCCGTATTCTGGAATATCGATAATTTCGATCGGTTCGAACGGCAATACTTTGTAATCTTCGATTTTATAGAGCAATCGGGTGTCCTCTTTTCGCTTGAGATCTCGTAAAGCGGCATAATCATCAGGAGAATCACTGGGAACACTTGTTACGATGCCAGTTCCTTTATTTTGTTTGATGCTGAACATTGGCAGCGTATAAATAGTTTTATATGTTGTCAATGGAGCTTGTAATGCGCAGCCCATTAATTCTTTGCCGAGAAATTTCGATAAAACTATCACTTCTCCTGGTTGATCAGTAAGGATTTCTTGGTAACTCATGTTTCGTGCTGCACGTTCTACACAAATCAAAACTCCATGTTTAGTGCTTTTAACCGCGACATATTCTATGGTAGGATGCATCCAGCAATTTGTTTGCCCATACATTGTTTCTGGGCGTAGTGTAGCTGCTACTAGAAATATATCATCAGTTATGTGCTCCAAGCATTGAGGATAAGGCTTCTCTAGTTTCAGTTTAATGAGAGTGTATTCTTGTGGTCCAACACCTTCACCACTGCTTCTGTCGTGATCCATACATGGCTGATTGTCAATTGGTGAGAAAATCGTTTGTCGTTTACCAAACATAATTTTATTTAATTTTTTCAATTTTAAGAATTGCCATCTGACAAATGAATCATAAAATGGATTAGCATCGGTAGTAATAAAAGTTCGTCTCCAATCGACTTTTATTCCAAAACGTTTCATGTCTTTGATAGTCAATGGAGGATAGTATTTTATCCAATAGTCAGATTCAGTAAATTGTCTGATTTCTTCATCATCCATTCCATTATTTCGCATAATTTGCCATTGATATTTAAATCCTCCAGATTTAGCAACAGCTTTAGTTTTTTTTCCTTTAGCTTTATTTAAATTAATTTCAGTTTTTTCTTCTTCGATAACTGGAGTTTTGGTTTCTGGAAATACTGGTGGGAAACCAAATGTTTCCATTTCTCTTTTAAGTTTGTCCGAACTAGATTTAATTGGCATACCGGTACAATGAAGTCCAAACCCCCAAAGTGCATTTTTACCTTTTAATCGTTCATATCCCATTGAAAATTCACATTTAGACAATGAAAATGCATGACCTAAATGTAAATTTCCATTCATATAAGGATATGGAAATGTGACGAAATATTTGTTTCTAAAATAATTATATTATTTTATTAATTAAAATTAAAAATATCATTACTTTGTATCTTTACCATATATTGGATTAGCTTCAAAAACTTTCATATTTTCCCATTCTTTTTGTTTGGCAAGCTCGATGTCTTTTATAGTATTTAATTTAGCCGTGCCTTTCCTATTCATTGTGGTAAAATTTCAAAACTCCAAAAATAAATAACAATATATAAACAAAGTATTTTAAAATGAATGTATAATTAATTATAAAAGTTTCTAGTACATTTAAAAATATGGTACAGTTATAAATAAAATTCATAACATATAAATACAGAGCTGTGGAGCCATATCGAAATTGATTAGCTCCGGCTCCAGTTCCTGGTTTTTTATAGACTTCGGCTCTAGCTCCAAAGAACTTTACTCTATGATCTTTATGTAGATGTACCCAAATTTCGCCGATTGAAGTTTCGATACAGTTCCCAGATCGATTTTCCAATTGAATACGATGCATAGCAATGGTTGTGGCTATACTTTCCCCTGTGTTTATGTCACTTGCTGGAAAAAGACCAGGTTTGTATATAAAAGAATTATTTAAAAGAAACTTGTATAAGTTTAAATATTACCTTTCAACTGGAGATAATGATGATTGATTTCGAAATGGCAGCAATTATAGCGTTCAGTAGAACGCTCTCGCATTTACAAGTAAAAGGGTTCTTATTCCACTTGAACCAGTTTTTGTTGGTGAAAGATACAAGAGAATGTTGTTACTTTCTGGAAACCGTCGAACAAATAGTGTTATAGAAAAATGGCATTCTAGGTATCAAGGTGAAATCCAATCATATCATGCAATTATTTGGAAAAGATGAACCTGACAATAAACTTTTGAATGAGCAATTATTTGGAAGTCACAGAAAGATTATACATCCAATAAAGCGCGTTAATCTAATTAATAACTCACGATTATCATCTCTTGTAAGGTCATACGATGAATTTCAAAATACTGGCATGACTAAAGATCTACTTTTATATAAATTTTTATGACATCGAAATTCGATCTGGGTTTTACAAACTTAGTTCGACATGAGATGCGGATAACAGGAGGCCCAATAATGCAACATCCTCGACGTCAACCAATGCACATGGAGAAAAGGATTGAAGAACTGATAAAAGAGTTAATGAAAGCAAATGTTATTCGATGTTGCAAGAGTCCTTGGAATGCCCCGTTAGTTATAGTAGGGAAGAAAGATGGATCTATCAGGATGTGTGTAGATTATCGTGGATTAAATTCCATAACAGAAAAAGAGTCATTTCCTATACCTAACACCAAATTCTTATTAGATTGTCTCGCGAATGCAAAAGTATTTTCGTCAATCGATTTAGGTCAGGCGTATTATCAAGTCGAGTTGGCTCCAGAAATTCAAGAAATGACTGCATTCAGTACAAGAGAAGAACAATTTTGCTTCAATAGACTACCGTTTGGCTTAGCAACAGCATCTGCGACATTCCAGAGACTGATGCACACAGTGCTAGAAAGAATGCTATTCAAGAGAGTAGTAGTTTATCTAGATGATATCTTGGTATATGGTAAAAGTCAAAAAGACCACGATGAGCTATTAAGGGAAATATAATAATTACAGCAACATTGGCAGGCGGACGTGAAGAGAGAAACTGGCACGAACTTCTACCCAGAATAGAGTTCACTATAAATAGCAGTCGACAAAGTGCTACAGGTTTATCACCGTTTGAGATAATTTATGGATGGAGTGTTAACCTACACTCTAACTTGAAACAAGCCGAGATATCAAGAAGTGAAAGAATCGAAGACGCGAGATTTAACTCGAGTAAAGCCGCAGACACTATGAGAGCTATGGATAAGACAAAGAGGGGCACTTGTGTTTTCGAGGTGGGGGAGGAGGTACTCGTACGTAAAGAGCCGCAGAACAGTCACAAGGATGGTATACAATACGATCGCCCATATAAAATCGCCAGATTTCTATCACCTCATCGAGTCGAACTACATTCACAAGAAGGAACGAAAGAAAGAAGAATCGAGTGGCTGAAGAAGTGGAAAAAGTCTTAAGAAGGGAAGAGTTAGATATCTTGTTGTTTTAATAATTGGGAATTTGCGGTTTTTGTGAATTAAATAAAACTTGTTATTTATAAATTCTTTGAATAAATATATATTGTTAGTTTCAAGATTTTTCTGCGAAATTTAAAGATGGATCTAAAGACGGATTTAACTTATAATATGAAGGTTGTTGAAGAACAACTTTGCTTATATTCTAGAGAAAGATGATTGCAGAGCCGTAGCTATGGGTTGGCAAATGGGACGACCGCCCCGGGCGCCGAGACGAAGGGCGCCAAAACTGTGAAATGATCATTTAATTTTTTTTGCTTTTCTTTCTTTTTTTCATATTAAATTTTTATATTCTGCTTTCCATGTTTACTGTTTTCAAAAGTTAAACTGAAACAAAACTGTTTTGCTGGTCTATCTAAAGGTTTTTGCAAACGGGCGACTAAATCCGAAGGTGGCTGATCATGAAAACAGTTTTGAGCATAGAAAATGCTACTTAGCCTGGAAAGATATTGAAAATCGATTTAAAGGAAGGACAATTGATGATAATCGTTAATTTAATTTATCTTTAATTTCACTTGATCTTCTCAAATATATTATAATAGTAACCTTAATAGGAACTTAATGATCAAGACTCTGAACTTAGGTTTAATAAATATGGAGTAAATAAAATTTCAATATTAATGTATATACACATGTACAATAAATATTTATAATTAATTGGTTTTCGTTATAATATAAGTTTAGTTAAGCATTGTATAGCTTTGCATCTTAATTTGACTCTTCAAGACCAGTTCCATTCCTGTAAGTACATAATTAATGGGAGTGGTTGATTCTTTTGGCACCAGGGGCGCCAAATTTCAATCTCGCCCAGGGCGCCATTTTCCCTAGCTACGGCTCTGGATGATTGTTAGCCTGATATAAACGGAAGTTAAATTTCTTATGCGCAATACATGTTATGTGTAATGCTTATCTGTCGATCAAATTCCTATTTTATATTTCGTTTCAATAGTTTAATTTAATTTATTTTCAAATCAATATTCTTTTAATTTATTTTATAATTAAATTGCGAAACATTGAATTTGATTTTATTTTTTGCTTATTATTTACTATAGGCTTGCGGAATTTGGGTTTGTTATATCTCTTAGTTATGCTTTTCTTTAGTTTTGTACGATAAGACATTATTTTATTTGTCTTTATTTTTGGTGTTCTATTTTCGATTTTTAAATAAACTCGGTTGAGTTACTGCTGCTGTAAAACAAATTTATCTTGATCTGTTTTAATTCAAAACTGTTTTCAATGTGATTTACTAAATATCAAGAAATAAAAGCAAATAAAGCCATTTGTCAAAACGATATTTTATTTAAGTAGAGTAGAATGCACTGATAATTTTCTTTTCTTTAGTATGATCTTTAGTAATGGTTATTTTGATGATTTTTAGGTGAGTGCCAATGTAAATTCAGAGTGATGTTGCTGCCAGGAGCATCAAGATAAACTATATCTGCTAAAATTTATACACAATTTCGGTGTTATAATCAATTAATAGGTAAACAAAATTGAACATTGTTGAATTGGTTGAAGTGTAATTTTCTCATTCACCATAACCAGGTATTCCGATAGAAACTGTTCTAACAGTTGATATCAAAACGTAATGTTTATATTGCCCGCCCAGATTAATGGATTAGTATTAGTCCTTTATAAAACTCACATCTCCATTGTTGCCCTGATTGTCAAAATGTCTCAGTGAAATCGTTGATCTTTCTACTTGCCTTTAATATTTTCATTTAGTTTCCGACAATAGATTAATGTATCCTATTAAACACAAAATTTCCTATTGCTATTTGAAATAAATAAAAAAATGTTCTCTATAAAACCTGTTTGTAGCCAAAAAAAGCACGAAAATAACAAATTGTATTTGTAAGAAAAATTCGATGTGATTATTTCCCAAATATTACGAAATACAATTAACAAAAATTAATATAAAAATCTAATTATACAAGAATTGTACCCGAAATTTAAAGTAGAAAAATAAAATCAAAAATCAGCGAATGAGTTACTCTGTTTCTCAACACTAGAATTTATTTTAAGGAAACCACTTTGAACTTTAATTCGTTGTGAGCTTCATTTATCATTGCTTCAACTGTGGAAATTTTCAATGTTGATAATGATTGACCATTGAGCTTGATCAATTGTTGCCCATTCTTTAAAAATGGTTCCTCTTGATCTTCTGGCCAATTACAAGTATTCCTTTCTACTCCGATCACAAATACAGGTAATGATTCACCTTTCGGCCCTCCTTCCAAACCTCCATATAATTGAAATCCCCATTCAATGTTTGGAATTCGTTTAATAATCACATTGCTAATATTAATTGGTAATCCTGGAATCTCTTCGTATTCCATTTCAGGATTGTCTGACTTTATCTCCTCGCTCACCTGATCTCCAGTGGAAATATTCAATGAATTTTCTTCAACATCTGGAGAATTTTGTGTCTCAACAGGAATTGGGTTAGAATTTTCGACTTCCAGATCCTCATCGTTTATGGTTTCACTTCTACCTTCATTATCTGTTAATATGTCGACATCCACCGTACATTTCATAGCATTGCTGGTATCATCATTCACAAGATCAACATCTGAATTATTCTTTTCTATCTCAACAGAAATTTCGTTCGAATTGTCAACTTCCAAATCCTCATCGTTTATGGTTTCACATCTCCCTTCATTATCTGTTAGTTTATCGACATCCACAGTGCAGTTCGCAGTATTGTTGGTATCATCATTTATAAGATCACAGGTTACTAAAGGGAATGACTGAGTATTAATATTATCTTCTGTACTTTCATCAGCATCTGGATCATTCTTTTCTATCTGTAAAGGAATTGAGTTGAGATTGTCAAATTCCTGATCTTTCTTATCACTTTTGGCTTCAATTCTTTCTTCATTATCAACTAGCTTATCGACATCCACAATACCATTCTCAGTATTCTTGGTATCATTATTCACAAGATCAATGGCTATTGTAGTCAATGGCTGAGAATTTGAATGAACACTTAGATTTTCTTCACTAATAAGGGAAAAAATTATAAATTTGTAATAAGATAAAAAATAAGAAAAGTAAAAGTAAATAATAATATTATCTTCATAATATAATATAACATCATAATATAATAATATAACATAAAATAATAATATAACATCAGTGTTCCGCGAAAAAAATGACATTTTATCTTTAAATTTGCATTTAAGATACATATCATCAAAAACCTCAATTAATTGTTTTATAAAATGATTCAATAAGAAAGCCCTTACACAGATATATAAACATACAAATATAAAAGTGTTTTATTGTTTGTTATTGTTGCGCGTGGTATTTTCTTTGCTTATAAGGCATTGTTTACGTTTACGACAGATTTATAGTAATTTGTGATTTTTTGTGTTCCGCGTAAAAAAAATCATGTGAATGGTGTTCCTCGCTTTTTTATTAATTGAGAACCACTGAGTTAAGGTATGTATAAAATATATTAAGAATAAAAAGACCAAAACTTTTGTATTACTTTATATAAATATTAGAACTCGCCAGAAAACGCTTGTTGCATACAGAACATTAATAAACTATATTATTAAATATAAAGCGCAAGATTAAAAATAAAATTGATCAAATTATGCCCTTAAAACTTGAAACGAAGTCTTATTAAAATTATTTCTCTTAGAAATCAATCAATTTTAATAATTATTATCAATTATAAAAGCGGGAGGCAGAGTCGTCAATTAAAATCATTGTATTAACAATAAATATTTCAATTTCAAATTTAATAATTGTAATAAAATAATAAAACAGATTAAATTTGAAAATTGCTTTTTACCTGCTACTTTCTAATTGTGAGATATTGCTTCGGCTCAGTAGGATGGGAGAATCGTGATCTTTCACTTCAGGAAAATTATAAGGAATATCTTTGGAGAAAATTAAATTAACACGATTGTGCTTATCAATAGTTTCTTTTATGTCTTCACAAAGAAGGTCACAGTCATTAACCGAAACTCCATCAATGGAAATTAAATAATCAAACTCTTTAATTTGAGGTGCATATTTTTCTGCGAGAGAATTTTTCTCAATTAGGAAGACAGCTTTATAACGACTTATAACTTTGAAATTGTTTTTTTCGTCGACTATGACTATATCAGTGAAATTGATTCCAAACGAGGTAATGGAATCGACGGGCTTATTGAGAGTAACAGAATATTGGACCTCTTGTAAATAACTGCGGAGAAAATCTGGAATTTCTGTGTTTAAAAACAATTTTCGTTTAATATAAGGAATTTTCCGGAGAATTTTGAAATTGGTCTCTCGACCAGTAGAGCGAAATATTTGAATGATTTCATTATGATTTTGTTGAATAACATTTATTCCATCTACTTCTATTATCAAATCATAGGGAACTAATTCTTCGCTAAACTTTGATGTTTTATTTGGTATAAGACTCTCAATCAACGGAATAGGCTAAATAATTTTTACATCATAATTATTAAAAATTCGCATGTAAAAATTCAAAGATAATCAGTAAAAAAAGATTTTATGGATATGTAAATACAAAGTTTACTCAACAATTGCATTTGAATTGACATCTTACCATGACATTATTGTCAAAATTTCAGAAGTTAATGATTGAATCAACAGACAGGAATAAAAATAAAAAACAATATTGATCGATAGTTCAAAAAAAAGTATTTTCTTATTTTATTTCTGAGCATTAAATATATTTAGCCTTAAAAATTCCACAAGGTCTCGTTATACAACAATTCGTTTTTACATTTTTGTGTTGATTATAATGTGCAAAACGCCTCTATGGATTTCACAAAATTGCTGATATATACATGACGATATACATTACTGGCCAATGAAATAGAATATTTATATAAAATAACAAAAACGTTATAGAAAATGATGGTTATTTTGTAGCAGCATAAAATAAATTTAAAAAAAAATAAACGGGAAAATGAGCATTCGCTGTAAAACATTTATTAACTGACAATTTTCGATTATTTATACAGATAAGGCTTATCTTGCAATTTACTCATTTAACAAAAATGGATTTATTATTGAGTTTTAGAAATTATAAAGACTAAATTAAAAAACTAGACAAAAATGTTAAAAATAAACTTTTGTATGTTTTATTATTGTTTTATTTTTGGCCGATGAGATTTCGCTTAAAAAATCACACTTCAAAGTAAATGAAAATTTGGGTTAGTAACCAAGGAATTAAGATATTAGAATGACCATATCAAAGTCCAGACATTCGACTACATCAGAATATATAGATTGATTTATATGTCAATTGAATGTGGAAAGGCAATCTGAACGCAACTATATAAATAATAGGATATCAGGTTATATGAGGAGTTTACTGACAAAATAGTAAAAAATTTAATAAATTAACAAAACAAATTTCCAATATTTAATCTAAATATCTTATTATACCTCCCAGTACTGTATGACGCTTGTCAAACTTACAGAACAATTCGATGTGGTTATTAACCAAATTCCTTCCATGATCCCAATATGGGATCTGATTTATTTTTGCTTTTAGTAACACTGTTTTTGACAGGATCATGAATTTTTCGGTTTGTATTTTAAAAAATGTTAGCAATTATTGGTTGCAATTCTTTTGTTATTAAATAATTAACATAATTAAGAAAAGACGAAATTTAAAATAGATTTGGTATAAATTAATAAACATTGAAGTCTATTCTAACTATTAAGATTTTTAACGGGTAAATTTTTGAATATCAAAATCATAAATTTAATCTCAAACGAATTTTTCTTACATAAATTCGATTCGCGTTTCTTTTCTTATTTTAATCCAAGTCTAGCCAATTTAACAATAACTACTTATCATTTTCCTAGAAAGCTCATTATTTTATTACTTGTCATAATAACGACATTTTCATCAAAAAAGAACAAACATAGAACTTGCAAGTTTTGAATATTGAATAAAAAATCAGTATCTGGGCAATAAATCATAATTAATGGGCAAGTAGTATTATATTTATAAAATCATAAGCTATTTTGAATGGAAAATTAATAAAAAATTAAAAAATATAGTGCAAAATATTTCAATAACAGATTTTCAACAATTAGACATAATTAGTCAATCAGAAAATATTCTTACAAATTTGGTATCACGACCTCCTGCTATATTTAGACCGAGTGACATTGATGAATCTTTAGAGATCTGCACTTGAAACTCTCGATATTTAGGAGTTTCTATGATCAAATCCAAGTTCTTTGCTGAATTTTTAACCATTTGAACAACGTTAAGTTTTGCACAAGTGATAACAGTGCACTTATTAATCATAACGAATCGTTCACCAGGTTTCAGGCTACAGACCTAGTTAATCAAATTAATAAACAAGTATAGACCAAACACTATTGAAATACAATTTGATATACTGTGTGTAAAAATGTAAATTAATAAAAACTAATATTTTCACAAAAATATCGATTTTATAATTATAGTACTGTATTTTTTTGCACATATATAACAATCACCAGGTTTCAGGCTTAGTTTTCACAGTCAAAATAGCTGCTTATTATCAAAAAGGCTTAGTAATAGTTTTCAGTTAATGGAGATAATTTCACTCATTTAATGATTTTTTATAGTCTTGAGGGGCTCAAGCCCATCAGCCTCCTGGTTACCATTATAATAATTATCGAGACAATTATTATAAATAATCATATTTAAATAAATATACCTAGATTATGAATTACTTGGACCAAATTGACTTTACTCTTAATCAATAAACTAAATTTTGATCATGATAGTACAAATAATAAGATTAAATATCGAATTTTTATTAATTTTTTAATTTGATAGGTAAAAATCGATTTATTAGTATTTACACAGAATAATTATGCAACATTCGATGGGAAAAAATTGATTTTTAAATAAAAATAAGTCGATGCAATATCGTTAATAAGATATGCAATTTCTTCTATAAGTTGGCTATATAGATTTAAAGTATATTACACTATAACCAACTTTATACTTTCTCAATTACGATTGTATTTTCGTTTCCGTTCTGGTTAATTGATATTTTAGACACGTTTATATTTTTCATTGTTTCAACGAGCGAACAAGACTGTGTCCCGCTGCTGATATTAGTTTTATAACATCAGTACAAATAAGATATGAATACTAGTTAATACAGTTAAAAAAAAGCAATAAAAAGTCAAACCGTCAACAACTGAAACCCCTTAAACTCATGCCTTACAATCGAGTGTGTTCTACATGTGCACTATAGGGTAATAAGAAATATTTTCAAAATTCTATGTAAAAATTGCTGTTTTAGTTTGTTTCCATTATTATTAGTATAATACTTTTTTTGTTAATTTCAATATAAAAGTAATTTTTAATATATTTTTTTAATTTTAAGCTTATGTAAAAAAATTTCAACATTAAATTCGTCATTTTTGATGAAAATAAAAATATTTTTTTAATAAATTATGATTTTGTCTAAACTATAACAATTAAAATTAATTAAACTTAAAACGAATAAATTTTTTATAAACTTACTTTATTTAAATCGATTTTGTCAACAATAACTCCATTATTGGAATCCAATTCCAACAATGAAAACCCAAATCCGTTAGGGCCCTACAATTCAATATTACAATATACTCACAGATCATTGAATTTACTCTTTTCATAACACAGCGGTAAATATCTGGAAACTGTGTCAATTTCTCGATTATAGGATCGACGGAAACATTGTCGAAACAAGTCAAACGTCTTACTTGAAAACGCAACTCATTTTCAGTTTTATGAGCACGTTTCAAAAATTGGCCAGCCTCATTTATTGAAATATTTTCAAAATCAAAGTCATTCACCTAAATATATAGTTGGTAATTGCTTGAAAATTAAATCATTCAACCACATACCTTAAGGATCTCATCGTTAATTTTCAACAAACCCGATTTACCACAAAGAGAATTATCGTGGATATCAGTGATCGAAATAAATCGTTTTGGATCTTTTAAGCTAGGAGAAAGTACTAATCCCAATCCGATTTCATTGTTAATTTTTATTGCAATATCAAACGTTTCGAATGAAAATTTAGGATTCCTAACTGGAATATTTATTAAATTCTATTTGAAGTATTGAGGGGTAAAAGTATAAAATTTTAATTAACAAAAAAAAATTACCAAAACCTTTTTGCAAAACTCAACGAGAAATGCAATATTTTGAAATTAATTTTTATATTATTTCAATTAATTAAACCGGCTTCAATAGTTGGAATTAAACATGCAAAATATTTAAAAATCGTTTTAATAGAACAATTTTTGGTTAGGTTTGTGTATAAGAAATCAAAAATAGCAAAATAATTTGATTTTCTGGAGCCATTTTCAAAAAGAATGATACATGCATGTTTAGCTCCCTAATGTCATAGGAAATTAATTTTCCGTCCAATTCCATTAAAAAATTTTATTCTGACTACTTATTTGGGAGGGAAAATAAGGTGTTTTAGAATTTTCCTTAAGTAGGGTATTGTTTTTAAGTGAGTTCTAAAAAAATAACAAACCCAAACAAAACTAAGAAAACCAAATAACTAATCCAAAAAAATGGAATGCTAAATCATAATTCCAAATTTAAATATTAATTTTAGATTCAATTTTTAATTAGAATTTGATTAGGTATATAGAATTCTATTCTAAAATTGTATCCGAAATTAGATTTTGGTCTCTTTCGATTTTCATGGTCACACGAATTGATGAAAACTTTTAGAGTATAGTAAATTTCATTTAAAAATTTGAATGTACAATGAAATAATTTCTCTAGACATTCGACAATGAATATATTATATTCATAATTCAGTCCAATGTTTTAAACACGGCACCTTGGGATAAAATTAAGGACAAAGGCTGCTACTGTTGACTATATTAAATGTTTATTTTAATTAATTCAAATAACGAAGAAATAATTTCAGACATTTCTTTTCCCGTTTAATTGTAGTTGATAGAATACTGATTTAATTTATTTAATACTATATATCTTTTTCAACTTCAGCAACTGTCATTTTCCATATTTGATAACATTGGAATTTTTCAATATTAGATTTACAATTGAAATTATTTATCAATAGGTGTTTGTTTATTTATAATGTGTTCATGTATCATTTTAAAATCAATATTTCAGTCATTATGTTTTTATTTTATCTTTTAATTTATTTTTAATTTCGAAAAGTACTAATAACTTATTCCAAAATTAATAACATTTTTAATTGATCAATCATTGGAAAAAGATGTCTAAATATTGAAAACAAGCAAAAATATCCCCATTGTGTGGATAAGAGTTAATTGAATTAATAGTTTTAATAGACAAAATATTTGAATAATTTATGAATTATGCTTACGCAATTACGAGGCTTACCTTTATCAGAATTGCAATCATTTAATGGTTGAGTTAATCTGAAAATAATCAATTAAAAC
The DNA here is from genome assembly GCA_959609185.1 of Schmidtea polychroa. Taxonomy (NCBI): domain Eukaryota; kingdom Metazoa; phylum Platyhelminthes; order Tricladida; family Dugesiidae; genus Schmidtea; species Schmidtea polychroa. The sequence continues at coordinate 13,388 of CAUHTR010000871.1, read as the reverse complement.
GTACAGTAATCAATACAAATATTACATAATATCTGCAGAATCTGGATAGATCTGAGATACCTGAGGTAATCCATTTTTCACACTGGAAACTGTGGCATATTTGCTGTTGTGCAAACGGACATCTTCTGCGGTTATGTAAGAAATGCTAAATGATAATATTACACCAAACAATAATTATCGAGGTTATCTAGAATCTCAAATACTTGTAATTTCGTTTATCGACCGCGATTTGTTTTAGACATACATCTAGTTTTGATTTCTCATCAACTTTCAAGCTGATTTCGTTAATTTTTGTTATAAAATCTCCTTCGTGAAGTCTTCCGTCGTCTTTAGCAATTCCATTAGCCAATTTTTTAATTCGAGCCCCGTTTTTCCCTTCTTCTACGATGTCTAGAAAGATGCCTAGTTTATTTTCTTTTCTTTTTAACGTAATATGGGTTTCCATATATTCAGGAACCGCTGGCAATCGACGGCATTCACCGTCTGTTTCTTCCGATAATTTTGGCAATTTATCCATATCACGTATAGTGTTGAAGTAGTATTTATCATCAATAGCGGGATTCGAGGCCTAGTTTTCATTTAAAAAATATCTTATAATATATAATTTTACATCATAGCTTATCGCTGCGAAATGTGGTTTACAAATATATAGAATTAATCGTCCCCTTGGAGCACTTTTTATCCATTTACAGACTTGTCTGAAATGAACTCCTTCTACTGATTTTCCATTTACTTGGAGCAACCTATCTCCAGCATGTAACCGACCGTCTTTTCCCGCTGTCATCTCAGGCACAACATATTTAAATACGATGATCATGGAACTTTGCAATGGATTCTGCAATTATTGAAATAAAAATATAATTTCATATATCTTATTCCGATCGAATATTGATGCATATATAAAAAAGGAATTAATTCAAAGACAAGAATTAATTAAACAATGCAAAATATATACATATTTAGTATATTATCTAGAAAAAAAAATCAAAAGGAGTTTAGGAATGTATTAGGACTTTCATTCCTTATTGTAATTTGCATTAAAAAAACAAAGAATGAAAGACATATTCATGTCGATGACGGATGATAGATTTTAATTGAAAAATTATCTTTTAAAATTATCCTTTTAGAAACCATACAATCGTTAGATTATTTTCTATTTCAAAAACGATAATTTTGGAAATATAAGTTTCTTGGACATAATTTCTTGTTGTAAACGCTGTTCAAAATTTAGGAATCACACCTACAGTAAATGCATTAAGAAATGATCTTTTAAAATTTTATTTATTTTCATTTCGACTATATACAAATTTCTTTTCCTATTACACACAGAATTGATTTATAATCGAAATGAAATTTAAAAAGGGAAATAGATCAAACGTGAACAAAAAAGTTAATAATGACTGGAATTACATATACAAATATAAGAACCATATACAAATAAAAATGATATTTTTAACTGTAAGTTTGAAGTGGGACCACATTTATTATTTGCATCACGATACAAGCTCGGTTCATAATAGTAATTTTAATTAATTTGAAAATAATAATAATAAGCACAACATTTGAAACAAATAATTGCATAACTATCGGAAAATAAAACATTTATGAAGTATATAATGTCAAACTGCGCATTGAATATAAAAAGTATAATGTAAAATGGTTAAACTACCACAATCAAGCTAAATATCTGTAACGTAGTCAAATCAAGCACTTCGGTACAAAAATCAATTTTTGTACCGAATAGTTTAAAAACCGAATGATTTGTTTATGGTTTCAAATCGTAGTCAACATCGATCAATCACTATTTGAAAATCAGTTAATCTGCCACATAATAAATACAACGAATTGATGGACTTTACCAAAACAATCATTTTGCACTTGTCCCTGAATAAAACGTTCAAACGACGCATCATTGCATCATCGGTAAAATTTGTTATGAAATTCAATTGAATTCATAATTATGTGACCAATTTGCACATTCATTGCTCGTATCTAGTAACGAGGCATTAAAATTTCCAATTTGAGACTGGTATTTCATTTTTCACGAAATACACTTTGCAATTGACATATAGACCCTTGATCACATACGCTAGGCCCACTCGATCTTAATCTGATCATAGATGGCTAGGTGAAATGTGAGCTAGAAGTTTGGTTTTTAAAAACATAGTCGAAAACAAGTTGATAAATTTACAAATTAATTAAGTTTACTCTATTTATATTAAATTTTTTATTTAAATGTCACATTTGCAGGTTTTCCTTTAGAATAGATAAGTAATATATTATATATATGGAACGGAACTCTTAATTTTTTTTTCATTTTTAATGAAATTTTACTTAATAAATAATTTTCATGTGATTAAAATTTTTCAAAATTAATTTATCATGGAGCAGCTGCTTCGGGTAGAGATTATAGGGACACAATATCGTATGTTAAAATAGTTGAAATACTTTTACATTGATAATATTAAAAATTCCAAAAATGCTGTAAATAATCCAAACTACGAAATAACAACAAATAAGGTAAATTTGATTAAAATGTGATATGTTTATTGTTTCTTTTAAAAAATCATAATCGATAATACAAATAATTAGTGGAACTAGGTCTGAATTCAGCATTGAAATTCGTAACAATAATGTGTCAATGAGATCAAACTGTCATAAATGGAATAACTTAACCCCTTTTCAATCATGGAACATATATGGTCATATAAAATCTTGATCATATGTGTAAACCAAAATTATTTAAATATTTTTTAAGTAAATGCGTATTTCAGAACATATCATTTTATTATTGTCAACTTTACATAAGTAACCTGAAAACCAATTTGATATTAAATATTACAAAAGTCATTCTGATTCTGAAAGAATTACGTTTTTATAAATTTAAGTTATTACAAAATAATTTTTCTTATGTATAAAAAAAATTTCTTGTTTATTTTAAATTACTTAAATGTTTTCGATTAAAATGGAACCATACTTATATATAAGCACGACACTGTTATATTTTATGTCAACCATATGGTTAAAGGTCATACTGTTAAACGACAAAATTGAGGTCATTTTTAAACCAAGTTAACTCAATCATTGTGGAGTTACGAACATTTTAATTTCAAATTCCCATCGAGTAAAAACATTAAATGATAGTTAATCAATAATTTGTTTATATATATTTCGCACTTTCTACAAGTTTATTATAATTATTGTTTATCATTTGATATTTAGGGGAAGTGTATTGAAGAACAAACCATTAATACACTGATATAAATTTTATTTATGAATTCTACCCTGAGAAAACACTTTCGATTTAAAATTATTTAACATATGTAAGAAAAATGTAAGTTAACACGTTGAACGCCGTGTGAATCGTATACTATGCACAATACATTTGTTTTTTAGCATTGCGGCGTTCAACGTGTTAAGAATAATATAAAAATATGCTGTATTTATTGATAAACTATAATAATAAAAACAACTTTATTGTTATCGAGTAATGATAAATTTATGACAGTGTTGACTTTTTTATAAATCATTATTCCTACGCAAGTTTCGTATTTTAGAACAATACTTGAAATCAATGAATTCATTTTTATATCATTTAAACTTGACAGAACTTTTTCATAATTTTCATCTAAACCCTTTGAAATTGAGTTTTTTCTTTAAATAAATATTTTACACAAAGAATACTTGGTCCATCAGATGCGAAGCATTTATTAAAAAGAAGAACAATATTAAATCAATCAAATACCAGTAAAACATTATATTTGGGTCTTCCTGCTGATTGACAATATACTGTGATTAAATTTAATTTGTTGAATTAAACTGTCCAATTTGATGAAATTTTCGAATAAAAAATAACATTCAAACCCTAATATATCCCTAATTGAACAAATCAATAATTCATTGTCATATATATTTAAAATAAAAGCAAAGACTTTCTCTTGTATTTCAGTGTTTCCTATATTGGTTCAAGAGACAAGAAAATGGTGGACTGATATAGTAATGAAACCGATATTATTACCAAAATAAGATTGAAAAAAAAACACATTACTAAAAAATCACAGTTTTTAAAATTAATGTTTGTTTTTCAAACGTTTTAAGCGTTGCAGCCTTCATTCAAATAAAAGTGAACCAAAAAACAAAATGACTAAAAAATTAAGTCTCTAAAAGATGATGGATTAAAATAACATATTCAAGATATACAGCACGTCTATTTATTGAAATAGTGAAACGTGATATTTGTAGAGCTAAGCTAAATAAGTCAATGCTAATTTTGTTGCGTGTGTCGATTATTATTATGCAAGAGGTTCACATTAATTAAAAAAAATAAAAACTAAAGGTCTACAAAAAGGTACTGTGGATAAATAAATATGAAAAAAATCGAAAAAACAATGTCAAATGATTCGAATTGATGTACGGGTACCTATAAGGTATAAACATAAAAATTAAACTAATCTATTGAAAATTTGTATATTTCATTAATCATTGCAGGAGGATAACAAAAGTCAGTCTGGGCATCACAGAGATTAAAAGTCGACATAGGCTGGATTAAGAGTAATTATTTCATGAATTACAGGTTGTTCATCTTAGGAAATTCCCGGAAAGACAAATTTCCTTCGAAGTTCGACGAGACCTTTGTATATAAACGTTCCTTCTAGGTGACATGTTTGATCTTAATTATATAAGATAAGATCATATGGATTCAGAAAGTGTTATAGTCCTAGTGGAATTCATTTAAACCCAACGTATCTCTAATTTAGCATCAAAATCTTGAAAGGAAAAAGACTTTCAACGTTAATATAATATCACTAAAATGCTTTTTTTAGTTATATACTTTTATTTTTAATAATAATTTAATTTTGTACATAGAGTTGCCACACGCCCTACTTTCGGTAGGACAGTCCTACAATTTTGATATTTGTCCTACATACTACTGTAGTAGGTTATTGATTTGTCCTACTTTGAGCCTCTCAAAACATGTGGCAACCCTAATTGTACATATTGTAGATAATTGGGTTTTCAGCTGTGATCCGTTGCCAAACCATTGCTCAATAAAGTAAAAAAGAATGACTTGTAGTTGATTTATCTAACTGTAGGCTAATAATTAATGTTTTCATATTCTTTTCACACAATAGAATTTAAATCACCCACTAAAAATAGGCTATTTTTCAATTGAGTTCTTTAGAAAAAAATTGTAGAAGATTCAGTCGATCATCAAAAACCTATTAAGAATTGTAGAAATATTGGAATAGAAAAATACAGTCCAATTCTAAATATGACAATACCAATAATAAGCCAGTTGCAATTTACCAGAAATATGAGCAAATAGCAAGCAATGCCGATGAAATAACGAATGAAATTGCAGCCGATGAAATATCGATTCAATTTTAAATCAATAAAAAATGTATCTTGATTATATTAAAATGAATTATTTATATTCTCTGAATTTTTCGACTGAGATGCTTTATTTTTATTGAATTATTGATAAGTAATAAATTATTTACCCGTATTTCTTCCAATGCTACTCCAAATGGCGAATTTTCTTTTCGCAATTCAATAACTATAGGACCACGCCAGCCTATTATGTTTCGCAAGTAATCCGTAACCGTCTCATGTTGACCATCGATCATCCCACCGAACGAAACAGATGAGCCAAAATCTCGACTAGTCTATCATAAACAATGAATTAATTCGTATTTATTAGGCACAGGTTAAACAAAATAAACAAACACTGATTTAAAAGCTTAAAATTAACTGTATTAATATTCAATAAAAGGTCAATTTTAGAAATTGCCATTGTGAAATCAAAACCAAAATTAAATAATTACCGTGCTATAATTGCTAACATTGCTTCGTAGAGTACCATTTCGACTAGACTCATCGTCATCCATATCATAAAATGATATTGGAGAATTGATATTGTCTTCCGAACCACCATAATCACTTGCTAGGTCATAATTATGAATAATTGATCTAGCAACAACAATTTGAAAATAATTTGTCACTTTTCTAAGAGTATGCAAAGCTTCTTTCGTGGATAATCCCACAACCTTAAGACCATTGACCTTTACAGAAATTATTTACGTTTCAAAAAAAAAATGAAACCTCTAAAATCTCATCTTTCACCATAAATTTACCCGTGTCACCAATACAATGACCGGGTAATATTACTTTAAAAAAATGATGTTGTACTACTTCTTGGGTATTTCTAGCTATCTCATTTCTACCTTCAAGAGCTACTCCTAGTGATTGGTCTCGCTTACAAAGATTCAAACTCTGAATTGAAATTTCAAAATAGATTTCTACATTATAGAAATAATACTATTATTTCATAATCAATGCCCAATATTCTTATCCAGTTTTCCTGAATAGCTTTAGATGAAGATTCACTAATATTATGTCCTTCAATATGCGAAATGTATAAATCCTAACATAAACATTACAAATAACTTACGAAAATATTTATCGATTTTATTGAATGAAGTGAAATTAGAAGTTATAATTCCAGTGATATAAGATTTCCATTTTTTGCTAACTTTCTTGTCAGATAAATCTTTCATCATTATAAAAAAAATCAAATTATGAATAAAAAATGGCTAAATTGACAATCTATAAAATTTAACTTTAATGCAATAAATAACAAAATATGAACAAATTTTTAATACATTATTAGCGCGATTTTATTCGATGATTAAATTCTGTCTGTATGACTCATTTGCGTTTGTGTTACGTAAATTTTATTTATTTTACTAATTTTTTAATAATTAAATGTGGAAATTTCCATTTTTTATTAATTACAATGCAAACAGTAAATTAGGAAATGTTTATCGTGTAAATTATCTTTAGCATAGGGCGTATTGTAATTATTTAAAAGTTTTTATCAAAATATTTCGAATATGTTGATAAAAATATTAGTTAACACTATTATAATAATATATCACTTAATTAATATCGTTCAAAATATCAATTTACATAAATTAATGTAATTTTTCTAGAACAATAGATTTTAAATTGATAGTTTTAATTAATCAAGATCATCTATAATTTTAAGGTGATATTTTGTGACTAAACAAATTTATTAACTAAATTAACTATTAGATTATTGAAGAATATATAATTTAATTAAGCTTTTATTGGAACCCAGTTGATAATTTTGAATGTCTCAACTAGAGTGGGATTTAAAATGCGTAAGTTTAATTCCATTCTCATACCATTAATTACTTTAAATATATTGCTCCTATCACCTCCTCGTGTGTTGTAGCATTCCCGTTTGGGTATCCGGCATATTGATTCTCATCGTCGAATACAGTAACCATTTTCGAAGTCTTTCGGGAAACTGATCATGACATTGATGTTTGAAGTGTCATGTAATGTGCACGACGAATCTGGTATTTTATGTCCTTCCTTTTGCAACTACTTAGTTCTCCTTGGAATTTCGTTTTTATTCCTTTCGATAAAAATCAACATAATGTTGACTTTTATTCAGTGCAGCAAATTCAGTATTACATGTATTAATTTCTCTTGAAACTTAGTAATGTTTCTTCAATCAAATGATTTTAAATCCTGATTCTATAGACCCTTTTTATTTCTTTATCTTCCAGTGAATTAAACATTAAATATTTCATTAATTCTTCTTTATCCAGTTTATGTTTAAAATTTTTTTCGCCTTTTTGTCGATTTTTGAACAAAACTCTTCGTCATTTCCTTGACGATAATTGAGTACTTTATTCAGATCATCAATAAGACTTCAATTTTTGGGAAATGCTTAGTAGTGAAGATTTTCATTTGTCAAATCATATTTCTTGGTGGCATTGATTGTGGGAAATGCTTTGACAAATTTGCATCGACAATATTTGTAATGTCAAAGAATCTTTCCGTTTCAATAAAAAATCTTCTACATCTGAATCCATGTCATATGTTTCTTGTGGCTTCATAAAATTTGTTATCGTGGTTGAATGTTAACCTCAGAACTTCTGATGATAATTGAATCCATTTAAAATCAAGATTTTGAATACGTTTTTATTATTTCAAAATAGTATTTAAACAAATCAAATCATAATTTGAGTTTCTATAAAAATAATCCATGCACAAGTAGGATTTCAACATACAAGCAACATACAGCTGTTGGGAAAAAACCGATTTCAATCCCATATAATCGAAGCGGGACTGAAATACGTCGGGACATTGCACGCAGGTACAGCATCAAGTAAAGTTGAACTGAAAACACGTCTAATCACTAAGTAAACACAACTAAACGAATTTACATAATATCAAAATGATCAACACAAAATTAAAGTAAAATTAAACAAAAAAAGCAAGATGTAGTGCACAAAACCAACTCAAACATAACAGAAGTAAGCCAATTTGAATTAATAAGAGAAAGAATGAAGGGAAATTAGAAAATTTCCAAAATATACCATCAGAGAATGAATTAGGGATAAAATTTATAATAGAAATGAACAGAAAACTAGAATATTCTAAAAATTGGCGAAATACGTTATGTCCGCCATGTATCTGAAAAAACTCAATTAAAAGATAAGATAAAATTAAATAAGAATTCAAAGAAAGGATAATAATATATTAAAATCCTTAAAACAACATATAATGTTCTAGAAAACGCCCATAGCCATCATGGCAGCGAAATTAATTAAAATAAATAAACTATAAAAATTAGAAAATAAAATAAAAAATAAATTACGAAAAATCGCCATCACAATTGATGAAAATTAGAATTCGAAATTAGGTAGAATTAAACTAATTCAAATATGTTTACTAATCAACACACCACAATCAGGCTATATAAACCAACGCATTTTGGTCACAAAAAATAACTTATGCCAATATCTTTGTGTAATCGGAGTTTTTGACTTTTTATTGTAGGTTAATATATTGGTGAAGGGATTTTGTCTTTTTTGATCTTGTTTCAAACTGAAATTACTTTTGGCAACAAATAACCTAAGTTATAAATTTGTTGGGGTTAGAGCAAAAACCAAAAATTTATAAAAGGAAAGCATAACAAATAATAGTAAAATCAATAAAAGTGCAAAATTAATTAAAATTTACTGACAATCAAATATCAATATTGAATGGGGGTATCGGGTATGGTTAACGCCAAATTGATAGACGAGTTCAGAAATTATAATAAAAATGTAATGAGGTGTTCACAGGGAAAGTTAATGCAAAAAACAAATTAATTAAAATTAATTAATCGGTAATGGAAAACCCGAGCCAATGGGAAGCCCGATCCCATTGGAAACCCGAGCGCCATAGGAAACCCGATTCGCAGTCAGACCCGAGAAGTGAGATAAAAAGAGGAATATTTTGAGCCCTAATCAAAGGTAAACAAATTATAAACCCAAAAATATTGATTGAGGATAATTTAGCGCAATTTTCTAGATAATTGGCCTCTTATGAAACGTATAAAAAGAAAGCTCAGAAGTGAACAAGCCGCCAGTTGGTCGAAGAAAAGAAAACTAGAAGCTCGGACAGAGTAGCAGAAAAACCGTGAAGTTAGTATCAATTGAATAACTTAAATCGAACGTACCAGAAAAGGACATCTCCCATTGGAAGATTCATTCATACGCGAGATTTTCCGTAATATTGAAAGGTGCAAAAAGTGGTTGTATCAAGTGTGGTGGAATCAATAAACAGTGTAACAAAAGTGCAATTGTATTAGTCTCAAATAAAGATTTTATGTTGGGTGTTTAATTTATTTTCAAAGGACACGCAGGAGTCAGACAGTGATACCGACTAGCATTAATATCCAACAAATTTCCTTTTTTTGGCCCACAACTATTACACCACGCTGCAAGTCAGCAAAATGAAGACACATTTGCACTAACGAGGAGTGGAGCAGTTCAACTACGCCATTTGTCGGACAACTACTTGTCCCAAGTGTGGATGTTAGGATGTAAAGAGCGGAATGATTGCCTACAACTGGAAATCCCGCGCGTGACATGTTCTGCTTGCAATATGTAAGACAAGTACTCGTGGAACGTCAAACGGCAAGATAAGGTCGAGCTTTTTAGTTCGGTCGTGATTCTAAAGATCTTATCATACAACATTAAGTGTTTGTCACGATAGAATTCAGTTGGCTGTGTGGGACGAACACTTTTATTTTATTGTAATGTTAACAGAATGATAGTGCACGAAGGCAACACATATAAAATCAACATCCAAACTACGCTATTTTGTTTAACATAGTGGGCGATGGGTCTAAAAATTATCACTTTAATAAAAATATTTAATAAATTTTAGCGAGTTATCTTCAGTTAATGATTTTATTTGAATGATTATTTAGGCAAATTTTGGTGTTTAAGGCATTCATTTGTAATTTTTTAGAATTGATGTTAGCTGGATTTAGTAAATATTCAAGTGAATTTCTATCATTTTTGTGAATTTCATGTTGATTGAAAGAATATTTAAAAATTTAAGGTTTTAATGTTAATTCTAAGATAAATTTAATTAATTTCTTGATAATTTGCTGTATTTTTATTGACTTGTTTTTTAATTTAATTTGAGATAAAAATTATTTTTAATGACAGTTAGGTTAGTAATTAGAGTTTTTACAATAAATCAAGTGAGAGGATAAATTATTTAATTTTTGAATTTGACTAAATGATTTTTTCAATAATTATATTTTCTAAGAATATCTCCATGAACCTTTCAATTTCTCTTTACACATCGATAAACTTTTAAATATTGAAAATGTTAAGATAAAAGACCTGTTATTTTTTTAAAGGACGATGACGGTAAAATATATTTGAAATTTATTTGACAATGAATGTAGAATATACTGAAATTTGTGATTTAGTTTGAAAGATATATGAGGCTATATTAAAAAACAAGTCAATAAAAATACAGTAAATTATCAAGAAATTAATTAAATTTATCTTAGAATTAACATTAAAACCTTAAATTTTTAAATATTCTTTCAATCAACATGAAATTCACAAAAATGATAGAAATTCACTTGAATATTTACTAAATCCAGCTAACATCAATTCTAAAAAATTACAAATGAATGCCTTAAACACCAAAATTTGCCTAAATAATCATTCAAATAAAATCATTAACTGAAGATAACTCGCTAAAATTTATTAAATATTTTTATTAAAGTGATAATTTTTAGACCCATCGCCCACTATGTTAAACAAAATAGCGTAGTTTGGATGTTGATTTTATATGTGTTGCCTTCGTGCACTATCATTCTGTTAACATTACAATAAAATAAAAGTGTTCGTTTGAAAATTGTTTGAAAATCATTGGGGGAATCGATGAAGAATTATGATCAATCAATGAGTAAATATCATCTCGTTAGGTATTTGATAGTAAATGAGGTGATATTTTTTTTGCTTTGTAGGAAATATTGAATTTAGTGAATTTTGAAATATATTATTATACATTATATATATATATATATATATATATATATATATATATAATATATATATATATATATATATATATATATATATATATATATATATATATAATATATATATATATATATATATATATATATATATATATATATATATATATATATATATATATATATATAATATATATATATATATATATATATATATATATATATATATATATATATATATATATATATACAGACCCGAATTAACATCTTCGTAGGCCCTAGGCACTTTTAGCTTGGGAGACCCTCTCGCATAATTTTTTGTCAGTACAGTATCCCTAATGAAGTCAGCTATATCGCTAATTTTAAAATTTAAATTTAAGAATTTAAGAATTTAAATTTGCGTATTTAGTAGCTGTGGATTTATGGTTGCAATTGTTTTTTTGTAGTACTTTTTTACAATTAGTTTTCAGAAAAATTTAAGAATTATAATAGTGTTTATTCTTTGTTAAAGTTATCTATAGTTATGTTATTTATAAACGATAATATTTCTGTAAACTGTAAATATTAATTATTTAAAAGTAAGTCTTCTTTTTTAAATATATAATAATTTAATAAAATATTAATATATATGTAATTCCAAATATAAATTATTTAATAGTAAATCAAAAAACAAGTGATTTGTATCAAAAGGAATTCTAATTGAAGTACATATATTAAAAAGTTCCAGTTGTATTAACAATAATAAAAACAAGCATCTCTATATAAAATCTATAAAAGTGTAGATTAAGTATATTGTTCATAGAACTGAAATTCTTGAAGTAAGTATACATAATATTAAATATTTTCCTCTAACTATAAAAATTATATTTAGTTTAGCCAGTTTAAAATTTAAAGAAATGTCTGACGGATATAAGAGAAAACATGAGTCAGGCTCAGAAAAGCGTAAAAAGAAAATTGTCAAAGAAGAAGCATTGAAAAACATGAAAGGTTTACTACTCAAATATATAACAGCAACAAGAGAAAATAATGAAAGCTGTTCTACAAATGTAAACGAATTTATTGGACCAGAAAACCAAAATCAAAATAAAACTTCAGAACAATTATCATGTGGTAGTAGTGGTACAGAAGATATTAGTACTGATAAACAGGGCACGTATACAGGTGAGACAGAGGTAGTAGAAGGTCAAACTTCTGCCGAAATAATTATATCTTTAGAGGATAATATAATAGAAATATCTAATGAAATATCAAAAGTTAATTTAAACTTAAAATATAATAATGATCCAGCTAATTGGGATATTACTGCTGATCTCATAAATTATTTTTCTGAAAATAAGCCTTCGCAAAATATAGATTTCAATTTTCTCTTGAAGGGTAGAAAATATGGAGACAAAACCAGATATCACGTAAAGAATATTTATCAGGAAATTAACAAATGGGGAAACAATCGAAAGAGACTGGCTTATATATTCTCCATCAACTGGAACAGTACATTGTTATATCTGCAAGCTTTTCCCTAGAGTGAACGTGAACGTAATTCTCAATCAATTTAAAATTGGATTTGATGATTGGAAAAATGCAATGTCCAGGATTACATCACATGAAAAATCAAAAGATCATCTTGACGCAGTATCAGCTATGTTTCAATTACAGAAGAACAGTAAAATTGATGTAGAACTACAGAAAGAGAAAGATAAATTATGTAAATACTGGATTGAAGTTTTAAAGAGAATAGTTGCCGTAATAAATTTCTATCTGAAAGAGGTTTGCCATTCCGTGGGAATAATGAAATTCATAATTGTTCTAATAATGGAAATTATCTTGGTTGTATCGATCTTATAGCCGAATTTGATCCTTTTTTAAAGGAGCATATTCGAAGACATGGAAATCCTGGAAGAGGAAATGTTTCCTATTTATCTAATATTATATGTGAAGAATTTATTGGTATACTAGAATCCAAGGTAACAACGCAGATAATATCTGAAATTAAAGAAGCGAAATATTATGGAATCAGCAT
>CAUHTR010000870.1:0-101063 GCA_959609185.1 Schmidtea polychroa | reverse complement strand
AATCATTGGAGAGAAAAATATAATTATATTTATTTGGATAGAGAAGAAGCTGAAATATGGAAAAGTTTGTTTTAGGGCTTGTCGACTTAAAAATCTGTTTTCTGTAGTTCATTATTATAAAATCTACCTAATATTTTTTCATTATTTAAATCAATGATGCTATATGTTATTGGAGTTGTATAATGTATTTTATTTATAATAAAAATTTCATTTGTCCATTTTGCTGTGAATCCTTTTTCAAATTTATTTTTATATTTAAATATTCTTACTCGGTCACCAATTTTAAACTTTGGTTTTTCAATAACATCATTTTCAATATTTACCACTTTAATGGTTTCAGGCTTCATGGAAGCATTTAAAGGTGTTAATTTTATAGAACTATGTACATCATTATTATATTCATTTACAATCTTTTGTAACAATTCATTGTTCCATTTTTGTTTTCCAATAGCAGTAAAATATTTCCACATTTTATTTTTTAATGTTCTATTTAATCTTTCAACTACGACTGCTTTTCCTTCGTTTTCTGTTGAATATAATTTAATATCATTTTCATTTAAAAACTTTGTAAAAACTTTGTTATAAAAATTCTGTTCCTTTATCACACCATAAATATTTTGGAATTCTTTGATATTCTTCAAATATATTTTCAAATGCTTCTGTAATAGAATATCCTGTTTTATTTTCTAAACACCTTGCAAAAGCAAATCTTGTATATAAATCTATTACTGTTAAAATTATTTTATATTTTTCAGGGTCTGATGATTTGGTTGGCATAAAGACTAAATCTGCAGACCATGTTTGATCTTTTTCATGTACTTGAACTTTTAAATATTTTTATTTTTTTCTAAATTCATGGTGTAATTCATTAGCATATTTTATTTCTGATTCTGTTTGGGTTTGTAAACTAGTCTTGGCTGTACTCTCGAGGGATCTTTCAATCTCTGCTTGTTCGATAATCTTTTTATTAGCAACATCTTTTGCTTTCCTAGGAAGTCTTGCACCCATGGTGATCGGACTGTGTCCTAAGCCTATGAAAATCTTACCTTTCATTGCTAATTTAACTAGAGCTCTTTGAATCTTTTCTTGGGTTGATGGATTTGTATATTATTTAAATCATGTATTAAATTCACATCTGCAACATGTCTATCTCTAAGATTTGTTGAATTGTAAGCAATATCATGTTTTAAAGCTGCTTGGTCGATTCTATTTATTGGTTCTTCTCCTTGTTTAGGATTATTATTTTCATCTAATCTAATATCTAATCTTGTTCCTGGCCCAGTATAATTGTGTTTAAATAAATGTCTTTCACCTGGATATTTTTCTGTAGTAAAAGGTTTTAATATTGAAGATGTTGTTTTTGAAGATTGTAGATCACCTCCTGTAATATCAACTCTCGTATGTTTTTTAGTTTTAAGATGACTTGCTTTATGGTGTTTTGTAACTTGACAATTACAAGTTTCGCATCTCCAATAGGGTTTATTTAAAGACATTTTAAAATGTTAAAATATCAGGGATTATATCAAGAATCTCCCCTAACATTTTCAATAATTGAAATCTTTCCACCATATAATTTCATTTCTATTTTCTTTCTTCTAATATTAATGTATATACTTTAGCTTTAAAATTAGAATCCTTTGTTATATGAAGTGTAACATCAACATTATTTATGGCTAGGCGATCATCTTGGTCTGAAACATTTATACAAAATATAGAATATAAATTTTTGAAATCTTCTAAACTTAATTGTGTTCAACTTTGAAATCATAACATGTTTCAATATAATTTAGATATGCAAATATGTTTCATTATTTTCAATATTAAATTCCATTCTATTTATTGGATAATAAGAACTATTTAATTGAATTTGGACTTGTTTTTAAATTATCATCTCCAATCTTTTGAATAAACAAGTTTTATTTTTTTGAAATGATGGATCTGTTTCTTTGAATCCAATCAAGATATATCTTGGTCGGTATGCTAAATTTGCCACCTTTATAGAATATGTTGAACCCTCTGTCATACTAAATTCACTACAGATTCTATTTAAATAATTTACATTTATAGACTTGTTGGAATTTAATCTTTCAAGGAGTTTGATTTCAGAATGTGGGTTTAATGTCCATTCAGGTATATGCAATTCAAGTGTTGATAATTTTAATTTAGCTTTTGTATCTGCAGCTCCATAGAACAATCTTTTATCACCTTCTAGTCTATTACAGATGAATTCTATAAAAACATTATGAAGTACACGGTTATAATTTTGAAGGAATCCGAACAAGTGTTTTAATTCAAAATAACCTTCAAATTTTTTAGATTTATAAAGTTCAGCTCTTTTATGGTAACCATAATTTATATCTAAACCATCTTTATCTAAATCCCCTTTATTAACATCAGGAATCCAACCTGTTAATTCACCATATTCGTTTTTATAATCACAACCAGTCAAAATAAAATTTAACATTGTAGAATATACTCCTGGATGTAAAACAGTTTCAATTTCTGATGATCCTAGTTTTAATCTCATGTTGGAGAATAAATTTGGAAAGAAATTATTTTCTAGGATTATATCTTTGTTTGCTTCAATTTCTAATTCAATTTTATAATATAATTTGGCTTTACAAATATCTATTGGGTTTGATGTTTGAAGAGATTGAAAAACTATATCACCCCTACGATTTAAGTTTGCAATAGATCAACGGTGGGCAAATGCGGCTCTTAGAGCCGCATGCGGCTCTTCGTTGAGTAAACTGCGGCTCATTGATAATTGAATTTTTGATAATTGAATTTGAAAATTGAATTCGATTTTTTTATTTTGAAATTTTTTCAACTGAATTTTTAAAAAAAAATTTTTTGTTGCAATTGTATTTTCATAAATGTTAAAAATTAACGAAACATTGTTTTTCACATTTTACTGCTTTTTAAAATTATTTTGTAGTACACGGCGCTTTGTTATAACAACGAGAGAGAAGCAATGAAAATAAATTTAGTGAAATTTAGTGAATTTTGATTAGTTAGTATTTTTGTTTGTACAATATTGCGGTCGTTTGTATATTTTAGTATAGTTTTCTATTCGTGTTTTTTGAAAAATTTGGTAAGAAGATTTTTTATGAAGCATTTTAAAATTTTAAATTAATTAAAATTAAATTTATGTCTTTTTATTATTTTGTTTAAATTTCAGTAATATAAGTTATTCAAATTTATTATTACAATGACCTCAGAAACATCAAAAAACGAAAATACAAACAAGAAAATAGAACTTTTCAAGAAGAATGGACAGAAAAGTTTTTTTTTATTGACAATAATGGTAAATCGTTGTGTCTTATTTGTAAAGTTACAATTTCCAACTACAAAGTAACCAATTTACGTCGACACTATGAAGTAAGTCATCCACACTTATCAATTCAATATCCACTCAATTCAAAATTGCGAACAGAAAAACTTAAGTCATTGCAATCAGGGCTTCAAAACCAACAAGGACTAATGTCTTCTTTTAGTCGAGAAGATGACAGTGCCAACGAAGCTAGTTTTTTGATAGCTTGGAATATAGCTCGTGCTAAACGTACATATGGAGAAGGTGAATTTATTAAGAGAAACTTGGAAGAAGTGATTAAAGTTTTGGATCCGGATAACTCAAAACTACATAAATTGATCTCACGTATTCCTATGTCACGTCGTACAACTGCGCGTCGAATTGGCCAAATTAGCGAAAATGTTGAAAATAATTTGATGTGTGATTTAAAAAATTGTACAGCATTCAGCTGCTTGCCGTCTAATTTCAATTTTTGGTACAACATATTGTTGTGAATCTTTGTACTCCACAATGAAGTTCGTGAAGTCGAAATATCGTTCACAGTTGACCAATCAGCATCTTACAGAATTGCTGCGAACAGCTTTAACAAAGTATACACCAAATTTCAAAGATTTGACCAAAAGTCTTCGTTAATTCAAGAAATTTTATTACTTTTTATTAATGGATTTTTATTATATTTTATGTTTGTTACTTAAATTTTGAAATAATTGTTTTTAATAGCGTTTAAGTCTTTTTTAATCAAATTAATGAAATAAAAAAAATATGTAGTTCACTATGGTGGCTCTTTAATAAATAAATTTTCGGAAAATGTCTCTCATTGAACTCATGCGTGCCCACCCTTGTTATATAGTATATAATATATACTATTCTACACTAAATATTTCGAAAACAAATATCATAATATGAATTATATTATTCTTTTCAATAAAAATAAGATATATATTCAAATAAATGACTTATAAAATACAATTAAAATTAAATTCTTTACACTAAATTTAAAAATATAAATTTTATAAGTAAATGTAAATAAGAGATTGGTTTATTAACAGTTATAGACTTTTTAAACTTATTGATTAGGCCAGCGCTGTCCAACTTTTCTGTACATGTGTGCCAATTTTATCTTTTTGTAGGTTTGGTGGGCCATATACTATAAATTTTAATTAAAAGTCATTTATAATTTTTTTTAGTATTTTATTAGTTCATAGTTCAAGAAAAAAAGAAAAAAAATATTAACATAATATTTTATTAATGTGAAAACTGCTTATTTATATGGGCAGCTACAAGAACTTCGATATTTATATCAATTTTAGAAATTCTTAAAATTTCTTCTAGTGTTTTGTCGGTCATTGAATTTCTATATTTAGATTTGATATATTTCATGTCAGAAAATGCTCGTTCACAAATATATGTACTACCAAACATAGAAATTAATTTTAAGCCCAAATCGCGCAATTTCGGATATTTGTCGTTTGGAAACATTTTGAATAAATTTACACCTGTCTCCAGCCTTGATTTAAAAAATTCGTCAGCTTGCAATTCACATAATTCCATTTGATATTTAATATCGGTTTCTTCAACGTCGATGGTAGTCGGATTATTAAATAATTTTAGTTCTGGTTTAATTGCATCAAAATCAGAAAATCTGGCATCAAAATCTTCAACCAATTTGTCCAACATGGGTACATAATCTTTCATGTTTAATTGTTGACCGATTTCTTGCATTTCGATAGCAAGTTCATTACAACACTCGAAGTGCACCAAATTGTTGTTAATCAAATGCGATCGAAGCAAACGTAACTTATTGCGGAATCCGATGATATGGCTTACCAGATGACTTATGTTTTGATCTTTGCCTTGCAAGTTTTTGTTCAAAACATTCAAATATTCGGTAATATCTGCTAAAAATGCTAATGAAATTAAAAATGTTTTTTCATTAAAACTGGCTATAAATGACGAATCCAATTCTGTTTCCATAAGAAAAAGTTTAATTTCTTTACGAAGTTGAAAAAATCTTTTAAGGCATTTCCCTGCACTTAACCAGCGAACTTGGCCATGCAAAAGTAGATCACCATTTTAAGCATCAAGTTCTTCAAGAAATTGTTTGAATTTACGATGAATGAGTGCACGGTTTCCGCCTCTTATTGCATTTGTTATTTTAATAATTGTACTCATCGTGCAACTTAATCCCATAATGTTTCCACATAAAGCTTGCTGGTGAATAATGCAATGCAACATTTGATAATTAATACCATTTTGTTTTTAGCAGTCCAGCGAGTCCTATATTTTGCCTGACCATTGATTTTCCTCCATCAGTTACAATGGCAGTGCATTTTTCAAAACCACCATACATGCAAACAACATTTTTGAGTTCCTCATAAATATCTACACCTTTTGTTGTTGAATGTAGGGAAAGCCAATTTCAGTAACTCCTCCGAAACATTAAAATCACCATCCACTGTTCGTACAAAAATCAGCATTTGGCTGGTATGAGATATGTCGGTGCTTTCATCAAGCGCAATTGAAAAATATATACAATTTTTACTCTGTCGGCTAATTTTTCAACTAAGAAGGTGTCCATATTTAAGATTCGTCTTGCAACGGTTTGGTGAGAAAGAGAAACTGACTCGAACTGTTTTGCCATTTTATCATCTCCAAATGCTTGAGCCATTTTAATTGCACACTTCTTAATAATTTCACCATCAGTAAATGGCTTTTTGGCTTTGGCAATTTCTTTTGCAACTGCATAAGAAGCATAAACAGATGCATCCTGAGCCTTACATGATAGAGGGATAATTGATGTTTGCTGCTTAAATTGTTTTTTTAAATTTTCAAGTATGACGATTCTTGACTCACCATTATATTTCGAATATTTGTCTGCATGCTTTGATTGATAATGACGCTTCAGATTATATTCTTTACATATAGTAGTATTCATCCGGCATATCAAACACAGATAAATTTCTTTATGCTTCACAAACATATAATCAATTTCCCATCGTTCTTTAAATTCCCGATTCTCACTCGTAATTTTTCGTATTTTTTGCACTCATTTTATGACAGTAGTAAATATTAATATTTGTAAATTTTAAATAATATAATAAGTTCGCTTGAAATAATAAAAAACTAAAAAATTAAAAAAAAAATTAAATACCAAATTTTTAAATGTACTTACCTAATTTTATGTGTATATTAAGCAAATAAAATTTCACAATAAAAACAATCAAACACGCGTTTACAGATTTTAAATACATATGTATTTCATTGTACGTAATTAAACAACGTTTACAATTTTAAATATAGATCAGTAAAGTTTCATGACAAAAACTAGATTATAAAGAAAAATAAGACAAATAATATTACTGATATAATGCTGGTCATATTTAAAATTGACAAAAAATTTTAAAAAAAAATTCCATTATACAGATATTTTTATTTTGTTAATAGGCCACAGAATATGATTATTTTTATTTTGTGAATGGGCCACAGAAAATGATGAGATGGGCCGCATGCGGCCCATGGGCCGCCAGTTGGACAGCGCTGGATTAGGCAATAGATATTAAAAGTAATTTTTTTTTCAAAAGGTCGTTTAATATTGTATTCTATTCATTATTAAATTTACTATTTTACACTAAAATATTTCAATTTCAAAAGCAATTATCATAAAAAGAAAAAAAAGAAAAAAAAACAATTATCAATTAAAATAATTTAAATTTAATACTCAAATATTTGTCTTATCAAATACAATCAAAATTAAATACTTCACTAAATTTTAAGTAAAGTTTTTTAAATTTTCAAATAAATGTTAACAAGATATTAATTTATTAATCATTATATACTTTTAAAACTTATTATTGGAATAAAACAATAGAATGATATTGAAAATATATAGAATTTAAAAATACAATTAAAATTAAATTATATAATAGGTAAAATGTTGGTAAAATACCATTCATAGCTTGTTATGTAATAAAATAGTTGCGGCTTATTATGTAATAAAATAGTTTAAATTATATATCCTTCTCATTGATATCCTTCCGATTCTCAATATTCCCATTAATTATTCACTTATATCCCCCCGATTTTCCACTATTTAATCACTTATATCCCCCCGATTTTCCATTAATTATTCACTTATAACCCCCCCTCGATTTTGATTAATTATTCCCCACAAATATTTCTTTAAAGATTTTTTTTATTAAATTTATGAATTTTATGAAATAATTTTAAATAAATTCAATTAATATATTTCCATTCTTATCAACCTTCATCTTATCTATGCCAATTCAATGATCCATTAATAAATTATTCTACCAATTATTTTCACCGATTTGAATTTATCATCGAATAATGAATAATTTCCTCACTTTGATGAAGATTCTTACCACCTTCATTGTTAATTTTATCAAAGTTTAAAAATAATTGTCTTTTCATTTTACATTGCTTTTACCACTTTAGAATAAGATTTTTTATCGAAATTTATGATAATTTTACTGATTCAATGATAAATTTGAATGAGTTAATTCGTTTTATTATATATATACTCTGAGTTTATCCGACAAAATATTCTGTCCCTCTATGGGTATTGCTCACAAGGGTACTACTCACATTCAACATGTCGCAAGGGTATTAGTCGTAAAGGTATTTAATGCTTTTATTTGAATGATTATTTAGGCAAATTTGTTGTTTAAGGCATTCATTGATAATCTTTAGAGTTGTTGGTTTTAGTAAATATTCAAGTAAATTTCTATCATTTTTGTGAATTTTCTATCATTTTTGTGAATTTCCATCATTTTTTGTAATTTTCTATTATTTTTGTGAATATCTGTAATTTTTGTGGATATCTATCATTTTCGTGAATTTTTAATAATTTAATACTAATTCTAAGATAAATTTAATTAATTTCTTGATAATTGGATGTTTTTTTAATTTTAAATAAAAATTATTTTCAATGAGGTTAATAATTAGAGTTTTTACAATAATCAAGTGATAGGATAAATTTTGATGAGGATATTGAATAATTTTCTAAGAATTTCATGTTGACTGATTAAAAGTTTTAATGGTGATAAATTTAATTAATTTCTTGATAATTAGTGGTATTTTATTGAATAGTTTTTAAATAAAAATTAATTTCATTGACAATTAGGTTAATAATTAAGTGATAGAATAAATCTTTGATGATAACTTTGTAATATATTTGACTAAATAATTTTTTCAATAATTTTCTAAGAATAATTACTCATTGATGAACTTTAAAAAACATAAGCTAAGAAACCAGTTAACTTAAAATTTACTTGAAAATGATTGTAGGATATACAGAAATTTAGTTTGCTGTTATTGCTTGAAAATGATAGGTTGAATAGCTGAAGAATTATCATCAAACAATATATATCATAACCAGTTAGGTATTTGATGGTAAGTATTTATAGAAAATAATGAGTTTATTATATCTTTGTTACATAAGTCGACTTTAGCGTCAAAATGTGTTTTTAAAATATATTTAAATTTTAAAATACCGCAACGTAATATATTTTTTCCGACCCTTCCTTGATTTTGATTGGTTAGTGGGCTCTTATTATTTAGCTTCTTAATTATTTCAATGGAAGAATGTCTGGTGTCTGTAACAGTTTATGAAAATTCATATTTTTTGAAGAATTCTCTAAGGATTTTTAGATGATTGACTGAATTAAAGGGGATATAACCTCAAGGGATATAGTTGGTTAGATATTGAAGTTTAAAGTGGTAGAAATATTTACTGAGAGATCGGTTAAGAATGGAATATATGTTTTTATGGGGGATATAGTCGGTTAAATTTAATGAGAGATCGGATAAGGTGGAATATATGATTTTTTAAAGGTGATGTTGGTAAAATCAATGTTTTAAGGGAAATGTCAATACATTAGTCAGTTATGAATCAATAATAATGTGAAATTATATCGTTTTATTAGGTTGTGATTAAGGCACAGTAAATTAATTTAGAACAATGTTTTATTAAGTAGGGATAATGATCGATTTACTTGATTTTGACAATGAAATCTTTACAGATAATTGGGATTGATATCAACTTTAAATTATTTTTATCTTTATTTAGACGGACAACGACAAAAGTTGACCATTTGAAGAAATATATTTTATTGAATGGATAAATTTAATCTTTCATTGTGACCTAGTCAGTTATATTTATTTTAAATTTCGAGTACAGTGATTTACAAAAATTTACAATGACTAACAAAAATTTAATTATAACCGGTTTTATCATTAGATTTTATAAATTATTTAGGGTTAATGACCAAATTATTTTACATGTTTTATAGGGAAATATTCGTGACAATAGGAATTAAAGTTAGAATTATAGTCATAGGTAAATATATAACCTTTTAAGGATATTTATCGATAAAATACTAATCTTTAAAGATAGAGATATTTCAGGGAAATTTGATGCTTTTTAGATGATTTTAGTGAAATATTTGTATTAATATGGATTAAGGGTAGAAATATAGTCATTTAAGGGATTTTAAGGAATCTTGTTAGTTTGATGTGAATATATGATCTTTAACAAGTACTTATTGATAAGATACTAATCTTAAAAGATAGAGATATTTTAGGGAAATTTGATGCATTTTAGATGATTTTATTAGAGAATTCGCTTGAATATACCAATTATTGACATTTAAATGAATTTACTGGTTTGTTAGATGTTATCATTAGTTTTCTAGTCTCTTTTGGAATTTAATGATAATTATTTTTATTGTAGATTGCTGACTTTGATAATGGTAATGAATTTATACTGATTTTTTTGAATATTTTGAGCAATCAGTCAATCAATTTGTATTACTTTAAAAATAAATAATTAAAATTAATTTATTTCAATTAATTTATTCAATCTAAATCAGTTATTTATTAGATCTTATTTCAAAATTCTTATTAATTTATTAACTTAGTCGATTCATATTAACTTGAATGATCAGTATTTTTTTATTTACATGATGATTAATGACTAAAATTTAAAGTTCTTCCCTGTCCATTAATTACACTTTTTATTTAGTATGTTTTGAATAATTTAAGTTTTTACAATAAATTAATCAATTTTTACCTAGTTATTGAGTTCAAATAATTTTCCATCTAATTTCTCAAGTGATGAGTATTTTTCTTTTAAAGATCAATTTGTTAGTACATAGTTGTAGGTTGTAAGTACTTGGTTGACTTTTTACATTTTGATAATAGTGTATGTGATGAAGAATATTTTGTATTTAATTGCTATTATTTTTATGTGTTGTTAGTTGATTGTTGGTACTTGGTATCTAGTTGTTGGTATCTTGTATTTGGTAGTTGGTACAGTGTTGTTTACTGATTGTTGTTATATAGTCGTAGGTTGATATTTGTTAATTTCTCGATGGGTTTTGATGGTGGTTGTTAGTATGTGGTATCTAGTTGTTAGCTGGTTGTTAGTACTTAGTAGCTAGTTAATGGGTAGGTGGTGGTTGAGTGTTACCAATACCCTTACGACTAGTACCCTTACGACTAATACCCTTACGATCAGTACCTTTATGACCAGTACCCTTAGGGGGGTCAAAACATCCTGTCGGATAAACTCATTGTATATATAATAAAACTGATCAACAATAAGTATTTATTGAATGTGATTTTTACTTTGCAATAATAAGTCAGTAGTTATCATTTAAAAGAAGAATGTTTTGTAAATTAGAATTCATTAGTCTTTCATTGTAATTTAAGTTATTTTGAATTTCACGTGGTGTTGAGTTGACAATTATTCATTTTTGATGAAAATTACTATTTTTATTAAATTTAGACATTTTGAAAAGGTTTTTCTACTGATTGTAATTAAAATTATTATAGAAGCTGTATAAAAAATATTTATTTAAAAAAATACAATTCATAAAATACAATAAAGAATATTTAGTTGATTGTAAGTAGTTAGTTGTAAGTATGTGNTTTTTTTACAATTGATTACTTAATTTTAAAATTTGGACCTTAATTAACTTTAATTTAATTTTTTTAGAACCTTAATTTAGTTATTTGAGCCCATTCATTACTTTAATTAAAAATTTGAACCATTATTTACTTTAATTTAAAATATAGTGTAGACCACCTTTTTCTATTGAAATTCTCAGGACCAAGGAGACCCACCTTAATTTACTTGGAAAATTCCATGCTTTTTTAGTGATAATCGGATTTTTGTATTGAAAATAACCCGAGACCTTAGATTACCACTGTTTTTTAGTGTAGACCACCTTTTTGTATTGAAAATATCCTGAGACCTTAAATTACCATGCTTTTTTATTGAAGAACGCCTTTTTCTATTGAAAAAATTTTTTTGTATTGAAAATCCCAGGACCATCGAGACCCTCTCACTATAGTCTGAATAATCCTTGACTTTTTTTTAGTGATAGTCGGATTTTTGTATTGAAAATCCCTGGATCAATCGAGACCCTCTCACTATAGTCTGAAAAAAAAAATTGGACTAAAAATCCCTGAAAGCAAAAAATGTGAGTTGCAACAATTGCGTAATCAAAAGTTGCAACAATTTTACCCCCTCCCCCGGGGGGGGGGGTAATTGTTCTAGCGGGCTCCTAACTACCTACTAAGGAGCAATATCTTTGGGGATGTAGATAGACAATTTTCATTGTTAAAAATAGTCATTTTCAATATCAATGTTACGAGATGAATCATAAGGTTAGATAAAATATCCGAATAAGCAATTAATTGAATTGTAGTATTGTTTTGAGCGATGATTGCGCGGAGGATTTAAATTTTCCATAAAAATAACTAAATAACAAGGTTTATTTAAAAAAATTCTTGACTTTTGAAATCTCCCATGTTTTGTTCAACTGATTATTTAAACATAATACTTTAAACAATTACAAATTTTAAAAATGTGAATAATTGTAATAATTGTAATATAGAATGCTAATAATGTAGATAACTTAAATAAATAAATAGTATAGAAATGTCCAAGTCTTCAGTTATTAGTCCAAATAAAAAGACTCGTTTTAAAATTCAATCTGAAATTTGTGAAATAGATGGAGATGAATTTAATAAGTTATGACTATATGGGTGGGAGACCAAGTATTAAAGTTGAAATATATGGCATAAAAAGGAGTTGATATGCTTGATAAAAGTACTAGAATTAGTTTAACCGAATATTATGTAACAGAAAAATATATAAAAGTAAAAATAGAAAAAGCTAATTTCGAATTGAAATGTGCAAATAGAATCGAAATAACAGTGTTTGGAATTACTAGATTAAGGGCTAAGATTTGGAATCAGTGGCGTCACTAGGGGTGCGGACCATACCGGGTGACTCCATCACAAGGGGTAACACCAAAAGAAGCTGAAAAATTACGGAATGCATATTTATGAAACAAAAATCAAATATCGGCAAGTCGTCCATTATAAAATACAAGATTATTACGACAAGACCTCCTATAGTGATTAATCCAATATGAAAATCAGTGCAATTAATAAGATTTGAATATCTGATTTAATTTGTTTAAATAAGTGAGTTGTCACGTTTTTGTGAAAAATTGAAAACTTGTGTTGTGTTGAAATTTATGTCGAATTTTTGTTGCATCAAAATTTGATCTGGGATTTAAAAACTTAGTTCGACATGAGATGCGGATAACAGGAGGCCCAATAATGCAACATCATCGACGTCAACCAATGCACATGGAAAAGAGGATTAAAGAGCTGATAAAAGAGTTAATGAAATCAAATTTTATTCGGTGTTGCAAGAGTTCTTGGAATGCCCCATTAGTGATAGTAGGGAAGAAACATGGATCCATTAAGATGTGTGTATATCATCGTGGATTGAATTCCATAACAGAAAAGTAGTCATTTCCGACGCCTAATACCAAATTCGTACTAGACTGTCTCGCGAATGCAAAAACTATTTTCGTCAATCGATTTACGTCAGGCGTATTATTAAGTAGAGTTGGCCCCAGAAATTCAAGAAATGACTGTATTCAGTACAAGAGAAGGACAATTTTGATTCAATAGACTACCGTTTGGCTTAGCAATTGCCCTTGCGACATTCCAGAGACTGGTGCACACAATACTATATGGAATGCTATTCAAGGGAGTAGTAGTTTATCCAGATGATATCTTGATATATGGGAAACGTCAAAAAGACCACGATGAGCTATTAAGGAAAGATTCAGAAGAATTCAAATGGCAGGATTGAAGATAAATCCAGAAAAATGCAAATTCAATAAAACAGAATTGCGTTTTCTTGGGCAGACAGTTAATGAAAAGGGTATTCAGGCAAACAGAAAGAAAGTTGAAGAGATCGAGAAAGCAGAAGTACCAAAATGTTCAAAACAATGAAAAACGAACTACTGTAGAAGAGTTATCAAAGACTTGCCAAAATCGCTGAACCATTATATGCCGCAACATCTGGATGTGATATAGATATAAATTGGACTAAAAAATGCAATGAGAGCCTCCAAACACTGAAGAGACGGTTGTGCGAGGCACCTATCCTTGATTTTCCAATAAAAGATGGGACCTTTATCCTAGACACAGACGCTAGTTTTGAAGCCATTGGTACAGTTTTGAGTCAAATTAAAGAAGATGGAGAAGAATCTGTCATAGCATATGGCTCGAGACATATGTCCTCACATGAAAAGGGATACTGTGTCACCAGGAAGGAATAGCTCGCTGTACATGAATACGTCATGCATTTTAGAGAATATCTGTACGGGAAAAATTCATAATTCGCACCGACCACAAAGCATTGATTTTCATAAACATTACAAAAACACCAATTAGTCCGCAGTTTCTAACATGGTTAGGTAATCTGTCGGAATATGATTTTGAACTAAAATATCGGAAAGGCGAAGAACACTCGAATGCAGATGGGCTTAGACATAGAATAGAGTTCACTATAAATAGCAGTCGATAAAGTGATACAGGTTTATAACCTTCTGAAAATAAATTTATGGTCGAAGTGTTAACCTATACTCTAACCTGAAACAAACCGAGATATCAAGAAGTGAAAGAATTGAACACGCGAGATTTACCTCGAGTAAAGCCGCAGACACTATGAAGAGCTATGGATAAGTCAAAGAGGGGCACTCGTGGTTTCGAGGTGGGGGAGGAGGTACTCGTACGTAAAAAACCACAGAACTGGCGCAAGGATGGTATGCAATACGATGGCACATATAACATCGTTATATTCCTATCACCTCATCGAGTCGAACTACTTTCACAAAAGAAACGAAAGAAAGAAGAATCGAGTGGCTGAAGAAGGGGAGAGTTGGATATCTGAATTAATTTGTTTAAATGAGTGAGTTGTCACGATTTTTGTGAAAAATTGAAAACTTGTGAATAATAATAAATTTATGTCGAATTTGCAGAATTTTAAAAGCGAGTTTGATTTAAATATCATAGAAATGGAAAATAATGGAATTTATCTTAAGTTTGTCTTAAGAAAAAAATGGGACGATATTAAAATTTGTTTGGATTTTTGAGCTCTTAATCTGGCAGTTCAGAGATCAATATTTCGATATTTAGTACGAATAAATGAAGGATATTTTAAATGGTTCCGAATATTTTACGATATTGGGCTAGTAGACTTACATAGTAGAATTAGAGGAAGAGTTTAAATTAAAGACGGTATTTATGACAAAGAATGAACATGATTGTTTCAATAGAATGACTTTCAAGATTGCTACGGCTATCACAGGTTTTTAGAAGCTGATGAATAAAGAACCTGCAGTTTATTTAGATGATATACTAATTTTGTTCTCCAATAATATGAGGACATTTAAAACGAATAATTAACGTATTTGAAAAAATATAAGAAGTGAAGTTAAAATTAAGTAACGATAAATGTCATTTTCTAAGAGAAGAAACAAAATTCCTACAGCAGTTAATAGATAAAAGATAATAAAATAGAGCTAATAATCAGTTTAATTGGAAATATGTAAACGAAAAGAGATAGAGCTCATCTTTGGTGACAATCATAAATTTGGCACAGTACCGACATTGCTAATAATAGGGCTCATGTGGTTATAGTTTTTTGTAAGTGGGATAATGAATAACTCCCAACTAACTCAGGATCTATTTTAGTACACTCTTTGTTAAAAATATTTTATAAGTTTTATATGAATTATTTCACATATTTTAAAAGCTGGTACCAATTAGGGTTTGCAGATTCGAGAATCTCGATTTTTCGGGTCTATATTATTCAGAATTTCCGAAAAACCTTTAAATTTATTCCGATTTTTATATCAGGTTTCAGCAAAGCAATGTCTTTTTCGAATGAATTAATCAAGCAAAAACGTGTTCTGGAAATCAAGTTCATATGCAATGTACAGTTCTGGATGAGTGTGGAATCAATTTTAAACAAAGCAGCACACAGGTTTTTTTCATATTATACCAAACATTTGGAGCTTGTTTTTTTGTATCTACAAGAAGAATAAAATTACCCTTTCATTCCTCATAAAAAGATTTCATATTCAAAAAGCTACTCAAAATCACTGTTGTCACACTTAAAAGTGCTCATAATGTTGATTCAAGAACAAAAAAATGGGATAGAAACCAAATTCACTCGTCAAAAGCGTTTTGGAATAGAAAGAACCTTAATGAAATTTGGGACATCAACTCATGCATTGTAAAGCTTGTGTTCATTGATAATATGTCAATCAGCAAAATTATATACTCTAAAACTTTGCATTATTTGCACTATTTGTATTATCACCCTCTTGTTGGTAACATTTAAAAATAAAATTTTCTCGATTACCTTTTCGTAAATTCCAGATTTTGTCAATCCTAATACCGATAATATAATTTTCCAGGCTAATTCTTTTTCAATGGTTTTTATGGAACGTATCAACCGCATAAAATCAAAATAGGATATAAATCGTTCTAAAATATGGTTATTTAATTGAGTTTATTACATTTAACTTAAATCCAATTCAATTTAATTTAGTTTACTTTAATTTAATTTGACTCAACTAGATTTACCTTAGTTTAATTAAATTGGTATATTATTCTTAAAATTTATTAATTTTTAAGTATAATTATCAAAATTTTATTGAAACCAATTAATTAGAGCTTAGTAATTAAAAATAATTAAATGATTTCCATATAAATTTATAAGTTAAAAAATGTTGTTTTAATGTATATAATCGTTATAGTTTCTTTGAATTATTTAAACTAATTTTAATGGCTGCAATAGTAAGTGACTAAGCAATTTTTTTATCTTTTTATTCTTTTCATTAAACTTTTAAAACAATTTAATATCATAGGAAGTAGATCCTATGCCTAGTACTGTGCAGTACAAAACTAATGAGCAATCATCTAAAGTGTTGTACTCGACTAATGCGATGATACCATCAAATAAAGAATCAAGTGACAATCGAGAAGGTATAAGAAATTATTATATTAGTAAAATCGACGAATTGCAACAAATGATTACACAAAAAACTCAAAACTTAAGAAGACATGAAGCCCAGAGAAATGAATTGAACTCTAAAGGTATATTAGTATATTTTAATTTTTCATTTAACGGGAAATATAGTCCGTTTATTGCGCGAAGAATTGCAACTTTTGCAAGAACAAGGATCGTATGTTGGTGAAGTTATTAAACCTATTAATAAAACAAAGGTTCTGGTTAAAATTCATCCAGAAGGCAAATACATTGTCGATCTTGATAAAGGTATTGAAATGTCACAAGTCACTGCTAATTCACGAGTTGCTCTAAGAAATGACAGTTATATGCTCCATAAGATTTTACCCAGCAAAGTAAATTTTTGCTTATTAAATTATAAAATTTTTTTGACATGAGATATAGTTTATTTTTAATATAATAATTAGCAATGTTAAGATTTACTAAAGATTATTTGCCACTATTTTCTATTGCTGTTTCATCATTGGATTCTACTATTCAATAAAGAATACTGTAAATGCGGTTTATTTACGATGAAGCAAGTCTGGAAATATTCACCAATTTGTTATTAAATGCCTTTAAATGACCTAGCAGTAAAGTTTCTTACTTCTTTAGTTACTGAATCACCAAAGTTTTCAGCATTTACGCGGTGTGTGTATTCAGAAACAACAAAGATTTAAAGTTGTCCTTCAAATTGAATTAAATTTAGCAGACTTTTCTATCAAAGCAAGTCGGTAATATGAAAAAATATTTAATATACTTTGCCATTTTTACTAAAAATTAAATTTATTCAGAGTATGTTTCATGAATAAGCATATTTTTTTCACAAGAAGCGCTTAATTTTTTAAAGATATTTTTAATTAAAAATTGGTCCAACTATATGAAATTGACACATTTAATGTACGAAATAAGAGTTAAATCATTGACAATTTGTTCATAGATATTTCGTATTCAAATACCTTACCCAAAGGGCGGGGAACGTGGCGATTAAAAGAGCTATTTCGGCATTTTTGTAAATTGTATTGAAATATTTTTGAGATTACTTATAATTAAGTTTCCTAAAAAATATTATATGATTGATTTATCCAATTATTACAGGTTGACCCCCTTGTTTCTCTTATGATGGTTGAGAAGGTCCCAGACTCCACTTACGAAATGGTTGGGGGTCTAGACAAACAAATCAAAGAGATAAAAGAGGTAATAGAATTGCCTGTTAAACACCCGGAATTGTTCGAAGCGCTGGGAATAGCCCAGCCGAAAGGTGTGTTACTCTATGGCCCACCAGGAACAGGAAAGACATTGCTAGCGAGGGCTGTTGCTCATCACACTGAATGCACGTTTATCCGAGTTAGTGGTTCCGAGTTGGTCCAAAAATTTATAGGCGAGGGAGCGAGAATGGTGCGTGAATTATTTGTCATGGCCCGAGAACATTCACCGTCAATTATTTTTATGGATGAAGTCGATTCCATTGGCTCAACACGTTTAGACAGCGGTTCTGGTGGAGATAGTGAAGTACAGAGAACAATGTTGGAGTTGTTGAATCAGTTGGACGGATTTGAGCCAACTCAGAATATCAAAATTATAATGGCTACTAACCGTATCGATATTCTTGACAGTGCGTTGTTACGGCCAGGTCGTATCGATCGTAAAATTGAGTTTCCAGCTCCAAATGAAGAAGCCCGTCTAGATATATTAAAAATCCATTCAAGGAAAATGAATCTAACTCGAGGTATCGATTTGAGAAAAATCGCTGAATTGATGCCTGGAGCAAGCGGTGCCGAAATGAAAGGAGTATGTACCGAGGCTGGAATGTATGCATTACGAGAACGCCGCGTTCATGTCACACAGGAGGATTTTGAATTAGCCGTGGCCAAAATTATGCAGAAGGACTCAGAGAAAAATGTTTCTATAAAGAAGCTGTGGAAATAAATAGACTGATAATATATTCTTATTTATATTCTTGTACATTTTCGATGATTTCTTCGTTGCGCCGTTCTGGTCTTCATTATTTATGAATCGTCGATATCATCAGTATTATAATTATTGTTATTAATATTATTTTGTTTTGCATGTTCCTCTACACTAAGAATAAGTGGTCAAGGCACTGTCGAGTGGTACTAGTTAATCTAGAACTATTATCAAATAATATTAAATTTAAAATCATCATTTAATGCTGGTGTTTTTGCTTAGTTATATTTTCAAGCATTAACATTAATTGTAAATGCTTTACTTTTATGAAACTATCTTCTACGATAATAGTATTTGAATCGATTTAATAAAGTCTTTTGTAGTTGGATCGGGTTAGAATGATCCAATTTAAATATGTAAGAACTTTTTTCAATTTCACGCTGATTTCTTTTCAATTGACATTGTATTTATTAAAACGCTTGACTGAATCAGTAAATGTATCGATGTTTTTGATATATTTACTGAATCATAGTCAAGCGTTTATATATATATTAATTATTAAGATTCAGTAAAACCTTAGCCGTTATTCTGAATTTAAGGTTTTAGATAATAAATGTTGCATTTGCTACAAAATGTGTGATGTAAAATTAAAATAAAGTTATACAGTTTATTAGAAAGTCTGTTAGGGTTATGAATATTTAATACAGGATAATGATTTACATATTTTTATGTATAGATCTGTGTAATTGCTTCATTCTAATATCTAGTTAGAAGTTAATTTTCAAAGGAAATAATTTAGTGGAGTTCAATGAATGTAAATAATTTGCTTTGATAGAAAGCATCGTTTATGATAGATATCGGCATAGGATATATTGTATTCGTGCTAAATATTTAGGATGATGTAAAGTCCTAAACGCTATTATGACACTTACTATTAACCCTTACTATTCTAGTAAAAAATCCTTCTGCGTCCTTACTATGAATCATCGTTCAATTTTTCTCTGGTACCAATTTTCAGTGCTTTTCAAAGGCAAATCTTGTCGCGTTCGGTATTTAACATGAATTTAGCTTAAAAAAGACACCTTAGACATACGCACAGAATAAATAGTCAAAATACTATTGGGTTGCATGATTGAACAAAGTCAAATGACATTCAGTAAATCTTCCAATACAAACCTCGACAAATCGAAGTTCTATACTGACCAGGGTGAAATCTTTCGCTTCTTATCAACAGTACATAGCAAGTAATGTGTTAGAACTGAGGTAAACTTTTTCCGCTATCGTAAAATTTTATGAACCGCCTAAATGAATTATGTTCAATTTTCCGTGATCAGCTTGACATTGGTCTTTTATAGAGGAAACCATATTTTGGCCGTTCGTGCTGTTTCTAGCGTAACCCAGAATAGAATGATGCCATACCGCTTGATACCCGTTGAGTGGTCAACACTGGAACTGTATCAAGTGGGTGAGCACCAGTGAAAAGTGAGCATACATTTTGTATACTATAATTGTCAGACACTCGCATTGGTTCGCGGATTGCCGATAAAAGGTCTGTGTCCAACGTTCGATTGGTCCCTATCATATTAACCACTTTTCTTTATGGTTAAGCTCCTATTATCGTCTCTCTCCTTAACGACTAACTAATAAACCCTTTGAATATCTAACGAAATTTATTTACAATACAAAAACGAGAACACTTGTAAATTATTGTGGATTAGTTGTGTTGGGCTGAAACCGAGAACTGAGAGTTTGTTTTAATCGATCGAAAATACCTAACACAAAAACCGCAAAGTTGAAAATATTTATGACCAAGGTTTAATATAAAATAAATAAAATAAACTTCATCACACATTAAGAGTCAATAAACCCCGTATAATAGAATAAAGAGATAAATAAATTTAACAGAAAAATTCAACACTTAAAAATTTCGATAGAAAAATAATAAAATGTAAAATAGAATTAGTTGAAAATTATTTAAACAATATAAAAATTAAATCGTCAAAATAATAAAATTAGTTAGCATTATGTAAATTGTAAAATTTATAGAATTAAATGGTTATGTAACTTATTAAATTTAAAGATAAAAATGTTTAAATTAATAAAAATTAATATAACTCAAATTATTTAAATTATAAAATTTATAAAATTAAAATTAATAAAAATTAAATAATTAATTAATTAAATTAATGAAATTAAAAACAAATAAATAATTGCACACACTCATGCATGTATGTAAAATTAAATCAAAATTTCTCGCACTCTGATTGGATAGAGTGACAGCGCATGCATGAATGCGCATTCAAAATCAGTATAAATACTGATCACAAATTCATTTGAAAAACTTTTTTTTCAGCACCACAATGTAATTTGCAGACAGTAAAGCTCTCAGTTTTCGATTTTATGCCATCGTGGATTTGGTAATTTATTTTTTATTCTTATTGTAATTTTTACGAAGTGTTTTAATTAATAAATTTTATATGCAATTAATGTCTCAGTTAACTTTTCTTTTGTTGTCCTTTTTAATGGTTTAATTTCATCTAGTTTCAAGTTTTAAATAATAGTTTTTATTGAGTTCAATTATATTATTTGTTGATTGTGAACGATAGTGCCGTGGAATTGAGATCCAGCATATTATGGTTTGGGGTACCTTCGGGATGCTCAGACTGGTGGGTATGCTGGCTTTTCAATCGCGCAGCTGATTTCGGGCCGAAATGTGGAGGCTTCTCCACGGGTCCGTTGCTGGAAGTACTTTGGTCAAACATAGGTTAGGACTAAGAATACAGGCAGATCCCTGCTCAAATTTTTTGAAGAACAATTTAAATATCATGAGAAGTGTGGATTAACTTGGAAATAAGGGCCGATCCCTGCTCAAATTTTTTGCGAGATAGGTTAAATGTTCATAAATATCAAGAAAAATACCTAGCAACCTTTATTAATAGAAAAATAAGGGCGCATCCCTACACAAAATTTTGAAAGGAAACAATAGAAAACATCTAGAAATGAGGACCATAGCCGAATGAGATAGAAAAGTAGAAATAGAAAATGATCGATGACGTAAGACCTTCTATCGGCCGTCTAGAACCCGAAGAGAAAATACAATGGGGAGTAGTTTTAGCAATAGAGCTCACCTGCTCATTGTTTTTTTCGCCTTTGTGTACAGTACCAACATGGTCGTCGCCATGGGTACACAAATGGTTTAAAGTACAATAGTCATGGAGGTGCTTAGGAAAGAGTCGAGTGAATACCTATGATTACCTCTAACGTATTTAAAATTTAAAATGACACACCCCTAAGTAACCAACATGATTTTTGGGGGCTCAGCCGGGATTTAGGTTTATAAATTGTTTTTGGCGGAAAAGCATTACTAACTAATAAATTTTCGAACTCAAAAATGGCAATTATTCGGAAAATTCAACTTCAACATCAAAATGAGAAATTATGTAAAAAGGAAAATATTAAATTAAGAAAATTAGAAATTAAAAATTAATTAAAGAAAAAATTGTTTTAGAAATAAAATTTAATTATGGTAAACGGAAAATTAGTTAGAACGAAAATTGGGAAACTTAAGTTAGAAATTATGCTAGAAATAAAATTACAGTAAAATGAAAACTAAGGAAAAAACAACAATATATACATGAATAAAATAATAAAACCAAAACCGACTTCGAAAAATATTTATTTAATAACAATTAGGATACTAATAAATAACAAAATCAATCCCAAAAAGTAAACCCCGAGATAATTGGAAGCCAACAAATAGAGCCTACAAAATAAATGGGGACCAAAAATAATCAAAAGCCAATTGGAAAATTTCGTAAATTTATGCCGTTATAATTAAAAATGTATGAAATTAAAATTTATTAACCTAAAATTAAGGAAAGAAAGAACTTACAATCATTTATTAAAATCATTGATTCAAATACAAAGCATACAAATTGGTTAGATTATCGAAACTCATACTATCAATAAGTCCAATTATATGATCTGACAGCTTGAAACTCACCGAGTTTGGTAGACTGATAAATGTCTTAAGAGCAGTCGATCTAATATTATTAAATTTCATCGAAATAGTATCAATTTTTGAAATGATATCGGAAAACAAAATTCATGACAATTACCAAATCGTTATCTGTAGATTGTTCTACTGAAGAACCCACAAAGTGGACAAGAAAACTTTTCAAATCCGGTTTCTCGAATCATTAAATTTATAAAGGTTTAGAACACGAAGAATTTATAATGTCCATCGAAGTATTGTCGACATCATAACCCGTAATTAGCCATATCTTCACATCTGGTTGGCAGCTCAATCTTCCGATGTTCGATACAAGAAGTGTGAGGAGGACACTTGTTGGATTTGATTGACTTGCGGAGTTTAAATGCGATCCAGATATGGACAACTTCCACTCGAAACATTGGAAAATAAATATTTCATTCAGTGAGAAATTCAGTGAAGCATTGTGAAATTCATATTTGATTGGTCGATCCACGGTTTTACACACATTCACCCATTGACATTCTTCTTCTTGGGGTTTACAGAGGAATGACCCAAATCCAGAAAAGTTTCTACATAATCAAAAAATTAATCGATAAAACGCACAAACTTACCGGTGTGCAAAAATTTAATGTTCCGAGTGTTGAGATTTTACTCTGGAAGAAAATTTTGGATGGATTGGATTGTGTGCTCTCTCGCCGGTTACGTGGTTATTGTGTGTGTAAGTACCGGCAATTCCGGTGTGCGAATTTGTGTGACATGACATGTCACAACTTGTCACAACAAGTCCAATTTGTAATTTGTATTGAAATGTCTGTTAAGTGCAGGCAGGATGATTGGCATAGTCGAGACAATTATATCAAAGAACTGTCGGCTAGTGTTATTTAGCGTCTTTCTCAATAAATTTCATTGATTGATGATTTATGAATCTCAGAGCAGTTGTCGTATTAAAAGCCAATGGTGCAATTCAAATAACAAAATCCTTTGCGACATTAACCGTCGATTTTTGACGTTTTGCTGTTTAACTCAGATGTGATTTATACATTAATAAAAAAATTAAATATAAAAATTAATAATTATCAACATACGTACTGAAATGATTGATTTTTATTCAATATTCATTGCTTTGATAACCATAAATAGATCAATTAAATTATCTGATAATATATTGATTATTGAATTATATTTCTTATTATTACATAATTCATTTATTATTTTCTATCAATGTTATATAAAGATATGATTTATTTACGGTAATATTTCAACGTAATATCTACGTTCAAAAGTTTGAAAAATGGTTATACAAACGTACAATATTACAGAGAGTAGAACATCTATCTACAATACTCATGATAAGAAGTTTAGAAAATGTAAAACACGACAATAAACAATTATTAACAAATTACATATTATTAAATTTGGAAATACCAATTAGAAAAAAAAAAAACAATTTTTATGAGCACGGGATTGGAGACTTACTTTTGTCAATAAGAATTATTATTATAATTATTATTATAAGGAAGTGATGAAACAAATGTATCAAATACTCCTACTACAAAAACAAATAACATCTTCATACGTACATTAAAAGCAAATTTTTAAACTTGAAGGTAACATATTAGTTAATTCGGCTTACATTGGATCGGATTGACTAAACCAGCATCAAATATATGCATACGTCAAAAATAATATATAATATTTATTCGAGGTGTAGACGTTAACTAACGTTACTGAAGAATTTATAAATTTGGTGCCAAGATTCAACAACTTGAGAAAATATTTTCGACGTTATTAATAATCAGTTGAATGTATTCAAATCTGATTTAAAAATATTAGAGGGAGTAACCAAGGATGATGCACAATCTATGTGCGGTTCTATGGCGCTCTCTCTTACTGTACGTATGCATGTACGGGTTGTGTGTATGCATAACATAACCTCGGTCAATTCTCATTTCGAAATAAATTTATTATCTCTCTTTGTGAAATGCCGCTATCAATATTTCATTTTGATTGAGAAACCACTCGAGAGCGGCGCTGGTGGCATTAGGCCACAATTTATCTGCCAATCAAGTAGGCGGTCCATTTAAGGTGTCGATACTTAAATGTCGGAGGAGACGCAGTGATGCGCAACGCGCGATTTGACTCAAGGGCGTGTTCAGACGCGCATTTGAGCACTACCGCAGTGTATCAATGATAAGGGTGAGTGGAGGAATGGTTGGTGCAGGTGCAGCGTTTAAAGTGTTTTTTTCATGGTTGAGTGAACGGAATGTTGATGGTTGTACATTGCGGTGTCGGTTGGTGTGTGTCCCGGCGGCATGACATGGCATGTGTGCATGCGTGTTCTGTCCCGATTGAATTTGCAGTGTGTACTCGAAAATTGGTGTGCACATTCCAAGTGGAATTTGAATGCAATGTATGTATTGGTTTTCTACGTTCATGAAAATCAGCCAATCAGAAACGAGATGTTTTACAGTTATTTTTCGATTTTCGATTTCATTTCTTTTAGATTTAGATTGTTGCTGTAATGTTCAGATGAAATTGAAATGATATGAGATTAACAAAACGAAAATGGAATACGTTTTTTATTGATTTTAACATGTCTATCAATTAGAATAATAATTCGAACATTTTTGAAAATGATGCTGGAAATTTGATTAGTTCTTCGATTCATTGTAATTTCTCTCGGTTCGTTTCGTTGCTTTTGTCGATGTCAAATAAAACTTTGAGCGACTATCGAATCTTACATGAAAAACCATCAATGAATATCCATTTGAATTTTTCCCACATCAAATCCATCAATGCGTTGATAGTCAGTTTATTTTTCTGATATTCTGGATTTAGGTGTAGTTAGTGAAGGTATGTAATCTCGGTGATGTACTCATTAACCCAAAGCGCATTTAATTATCATAAATGAGACATTCATTTAGCTTTATCAAATAGGCTTTGTTTTGGATTCAGTTAATTTTAAGATTTTTTGTAAAAATAATGAATAAAGAAGTAACATTTATTTAAGAAGTAACATTTATTTATTTATTCTAATGTACATTAAATTTTTCATAGTTTATCTAAAATATCAAGAATTTAGGGAAGAATCTTTAATATGATTATTTATATGATCAAATGATAATCAAATGCCGGTTGGTGTATCGGCTTCTGTTACACCATAAATTTATTCCAGTAGATTGTTTCTTTATTTTCAAGAGAGCGACTTTTCAGTACAGTATAGTTGGAATGGTTATATATATATATTTTTATTGATTTTATGGACTTTACTAATTAAATCAAGTATGTTTTATAAGTATTTTAAAATTCAGTTTTTAATAAAATTATGTATGGCTTTCTATTTTTGATTCAATTGGTTAAAATAAAACAGAAAATTGTCAAATTTGCATGCATGAAAATGATTATTAATTATGTTACTATGGCATTTTGTACTTGTATATAAATTTATATGCGCTTAAATAATTATTGTTAGTCAGTAATGGGATAATCAATGTATTAATAAATCATGTCCACTGGTCAGAACCATCAATTTTATCTAATGTTATTAATCTCAGGATAGTGGTAATTTTAAAATTTTTATATATGCGTGAAATATTCCATTATAAATTCGTGTGTTCAGTGTCGGATGGTACTATTTTGGCGCCTGGAGCAAACTTCTTGAAAAGGCGCCTATATTGTTAAAGTCTAAATTTGATTTTTCGCCAATAAAGAGACAGTTTCAAAGCAATGTGAAAAATTTGAATTTTGTTCAATAAAAATTTAACATTATTGTAATAATATATATATATAGAGGAAAAGCGCTCAAAAATGCAAATTTATCAAAATATAGATTATTATGTAGAAATACGTGTTATAATAACAGTCAGTATGATAGTTTTGTTGAGAATAATTATTCTTCAATTTGATCGAAAAGGCGCCTTTTTTTCAGTGTGATTCTGGCGCCTGGTGCGGTCGCTCCCTCGCTCCACCCATAGATCCGGCCCTGCGTGTGTTGGATAAGTGGTGTTGATTTATGCGTCTTAGTGTTATTGACTTGACTCTATATGTTTGTCTGCCTGGTCTGTAATAAAATAGCACAAGTGTCCTAAACAACTGTAGTGGAATTTCTATTCTAAAAAGGTTAGTAGATTTTATTTATGGTGCCGATTATTGTATTCCGTTTGATTCCGAGAATGCGGCCTGATTCGTGATAATCATGGCCATCCGCCATGGATTTGATGATTCTTTCGTTGTCAGCAATGGCCATTCCATATAGATTTTATAAAATGTCTGAAGTTTAAATGAAAAGCTTACACATTTGGCTATGAATTTCTCGAAATGAAATAGTCGATTCTGATGAGGCTACAGACGTGTTCGTACATTTTTTTTTGTTAAATTAATTAATTTTAAGAAATTTTAGCTAATTAAACGTCCTTGTTGAATCAATATCCTGTTGCATGTATCTCACGAGCCGTGTTTGTGCGTGCTTGTTTATAATATATATATTATTAATTCAGTGCCACATCTGGCTATGACACACGCACATTTATTATAGGTAAGCTAAGGTTTGTATTATAAAAACCCAAATCAGTGTCCATTCGATGGTGATCGGTTGCTGGTCGGTGTAATTATTTACAAATTATGATGATAGTAAAGACGAAAGGGCGGGCGAAATCGTACATCCGATACACTGGTAAGACAAGACACTTGCAACTATAAGTTTTTACAAATAAATTTCGGTTAGTGCACATTTTGGGCAATGATTTCGATTGACACGCTTCTATACACCGAGTGCTCGTGATTGGAGCTTAATCGACTGGTGCATTATTGACTCCTCTAAAATGATGATATTGTGTTAAAGACTGTCGTTTGTAAATAAAATTTAAAAATATACTAGATACGAGAATAACATGATAGGTATCAACGAAAATGATCCAGCGAAAGAAACCAGGAAGCTCAAGGTTAGCCAAAGTAATATGAATATACAAGACAGTTATACATACGATGCTCATATTAATGACCGGAACGAACTATGAAAAACTATCCAACGTCAACGATAGAGAATGGGAAACAATTAGAACCAGACGGGTGAAATATACAGTAAATGAAAGAGTACAGAACACTAAACTAAGAACAGTGAAAAGAGATCTAGAAAGTATCACGAATTACGAACCCATATACATAGAAAGGATTATGACTATATATAGTAGGAACAATGAATATATAAAGATATACGATTATATAATAATATATGTATATATATATCAGCGTGGTATATTTAGTATATAACTTCGGGAAGTAAAATGAAACAAAATTCAGATAAAAGATTAGGAATCAATGTAGGTGAATTAATAGAATAAAACGGATCACAATGGAAATCAATCCCAATACCACCACAGGAGAAATATGGAAGCAGAAAAGCGTCATATTATCGTAAATAACATTAGCTATACAGAAGCAAGGAATCTCATGGAGGAACAATCTAATAGAAAATTTGAACAATGAATTTGTTCGTGAGAGAATAATC
This sequence comes from Schmidtea polychroa, assembly GCA_959609185.1. Taxonomy (NCBI): domain Eukaryota; kingdom Metazoa; phylum Platyhelminthes; order Tricladida; family Dugesiidae; genus Schmidtea; species Schmidtea polychroa. The sequence goes on along the minus strand of CAUHTR010000870.1, from coordinate 72,934 downwards.
AAGGACCAGAGAGGAAAAATCGAACTAAAGTGAAGAGAAATAGAACGACTCTAATGATAAAGCCGAATGCAAGAAATGAACTACTAAGAATAGCTGAGGAAAACAAAGAGAGAAAGATATGGTTAGAATGTAACGGAGAATATCAGACGTAAAAAGGAAACGGGAAAAGGAAAACGCATTAAGATGAAGATGAGGTACAAATAGTTATAACAAATCCAGCATAGTATTCATTGAAAATTGTTATAAGATGATGAGTAAACTATTCCGAGAGGGAGGTGGAATGAGCAGAAGAACACTGTATCTGTATTTTGCGTAAAGGAGAAAACCACAACGAACTATTAGCATGGTCATAACATGGAAAAGAGACGTTAATGGCAGAACTGAGTGCCAAAAAGAGGACTAATTGTATATAAATAATTGCATATATCAGCGTATACACCCCAACCAAAATGATATATAATAAAAGTAGAGGACCGATCACCATAAACAAAAATAAAATAATGCGAAAAATCAAAAATATTAAAATCTACACTTATTTAAGAGTAAGGAAAATTGATCAGAGAAAATGGGCATGTGACAAATATGGTAGAGAGGACACGAGAACAAAATACTAAAACCGGGAGAACACAAGATAATAGATAAATCAAATAATGAATGTCGAGGACGACATTTTGCGAAGACGCGGAGGAAAATGAGAACAAACTAAGATAACAACAAACGGGAGACCAATATGAAAGTCAAAATGGACATGAGCAATAATAGGAACAATCGGGAAAAATTATACAAAAACATGATTGACAGAAAATGAAGAGCGCACATATAACAAAATAGAATGTGAACAAATAAACACAATAAAAATGACAAAGAAAACACAAAACGAAATGAACAAACAGAAAACAACAAGTAACAAATTCACAGAAAGAAAGCAAGGGCAAAGACATTTGAATGAAAAATCAAAATTACGAGAAACAACAAATATAAAATGAAACGCGATACAATATAATAGAACAAAATTGAAATCTTAACATCACGACACGGCCAATTAAAAAAAAAAACAAAAGATGCTAACAAAAATGAGATCAATTAGAAATATCGAACAAAAGTTTTAATTATGGAAAACGAACATACTGCCAATTTTTACTATGAAGCAAAAAGCCACAATAATGAAAAACGAACGGTCTACTTTTATTACGAAACAAAAGTTAAAATTGTTAAAATTGGAATAAATTCTGGAAGAGAATGTCACAATTATGTAAAATGAACTGTCTACTTTTATTATGAAACAAAAAATTACAATTGTGGATATTCGAATAATAAATTTGAATAATTTGAATAAATTCAAAAATGATAATATCAATAATATCAACCACTACAGGAACAGCTAGGGAGAAATGCGTATAGATGTAGATATCCGGATATAGGGGGATATGTGTATATGAATATATGTGCATGGATAAGGGTATATGTATGAGTATATGCGTGTATATGTATAAGTATGTATAGATGAACAATAAAATGACGTAATGAACAAATAAACAAATAAGCAAGGTTAAGAGCCAAAGTTTAGTAGTATACAGATACGGGAATAAGTTAAAAAGGTAGATATATATATATATATGTGTGTAAAAAAAAATTTAAAGGGGAAAATAAAGAATCAAAGTGCGGGAAAACATACAAATACGGAAGCGGGATAAATTTCAAAATTGAGCAGGGATGTTTAGTAAATAAACCATTAACGAATAGAAGGGTAACGAATAAAATGGATAAACAAATATTAACGAGTGATGCGAGAGGAATCTGCCTGAGGAAATAGTGAGCATATTAACGAGAAACAAGTCAATCGAAGCGGTGAGAGTAAAAGCGATAGCAATAAAACGTTAACCAGACAAGAGACGTGGACATATTTAGAATAATGAAGAAGGACCAAGAGTAATCGAGATAAGTAGATAAAGAGCACGGCGTAAAAATGAGAATAGTATTACGAAAATTGAGAGCAAATGAATAAGGAATTTTTTTTTTGGGTTAAAGAAATCCACAACCTATGAGCTACGCTCAGCGTAGTGCGGATAAGGCCCAGGAAAGTACCAACTGTTCTGACGAAAGATGTGGAACAGGGCCCATCGCATATACTGGAACATCTCTGCGTGTGACTGATCACCACACGATCGGAGATCGACCAGTGCGAGTGTTTCACATCCAGAGTCAGGAGAGTGGGGAAAATCCGGAAGAGTAGTAAAAAGAAGCATGCAGGAGAAATAAAAAAAAAACCAAGTAAATGGAAAAAGACAAAGCGAAGTAAATAGAAACAATTAGAGCTTAAAGACCAAATTGATACGATAACCAGTAGGCAGAATAAAAGGGACAAAAATAGTCAAAAGAAAACGAATAATAGATGCGAATAATAGATGCGAATAATAGATGCGAATAATAGATGCGAATAATAGATGCGAATAATTGATGCGAATAATAGATGCAAATAATTGATGCGAATAATAGATGCGAATAATAGATGCGAATAACAGATGCGAATAATTGATACGAATAATAGATGCGAATAATAGATGCGAATAATATATACGAATAATTGATGCGAATAATAGATGCAAATAATTGATGCGAATAATAGATGCGAATAATAGATGCGAATAACAGATGCGAATAATAGATGCGAATAATAGATGCGAATAATAGATGCGAATAATAGATGCGAATAATAGATGCGAATAATATATGCGAATAATAGATGCGAATAATTGATGCGAATAATAGATGTGAATCCGGAGTCAGGGGAGTGGGGAAAACCCGTAAAAGCAGTAAAAAACAGGCATGCAGGGGGATAAACATTTAGAAAGTGCACAGTGATTAAAGTAAAGACAACAAAAATAGTGAGCCTAGGACAAACAGAGAAATGGAGAATAAAACATGCATGTTAAGGATTATTAAAGCCTAGTTGTAGAAGAGTCCAGCCGGTCAGGATTATGAAGATTGAGCTGTTGAAAAGTGCCAGCCAGTCGTAAAGCAAAAAATTAAAGTGAGATAGCATACTAAAGCTAAAATTATAGTGAGGCAGCCATAGAGCTGACGTAGTGAGGCAGCCATAGAGCTGACGTAGTGAGGCAGCCATAGAGCTGACGTAGTGAGGCAGCCATAGCGCTGACGTAGTGAGGCAGCCATAGAGCTGACGTAGTGAGGCAGCCATAGAGCTGACGTAGTGAGGTAGCCATAGCGCTGACGTAGTGAGGCAGCCATAGCGCTGATGTAGTGAGGCAGCCATAGAGCTGACATAGTGAGGTAGCCAATAGAGCTAACGTAGTGAGATAGCCATCAGAGCTAAATAGCGAGATAACCAAATAAAACAAAAATAGAAATGAGATGGCCAGTAAAGCTGAACCACAGCGGGGTGGAATATTAAAGCCGGCTAAGAAAGGAAATTGAGGAAAAATAAGTAAAAATTTGATAATAGGATTAGAATAAGAGAGGAATAAACGAGCTCGTAATAGATGATAATAAAATTTTAGTGAGAAAGAGAAACAAAAAGGAAAATGAATTAAAAAGATAGCGAAAATAAAGAATAAGTGAGAATAAATAATTAACAAAAGAAAGAAAATAGTTAGACAATTAAAGGGATCCCAGTGAAGTAGAGAAACTGTACAGAATTTTTGGTTTAAACCAGGAAAACGATTTTTATTGATTTCAGAGTAGAACTGAGTAAAGAGTAATAGGTGAATTAGATATAAAAGGATAAGTAAAATGGCGAAATTGCGCAAGAGTATACTAGGAAAATGAGGAGGGGTAATAAGCAGCAACGGACAACGACCAATTGATATTACAATTGATAATTATAGATAATTGATACGACCACATAGATAATTGATACGACCACATAGATAATTGATACGACCACATAGATAATTCAACATCGACGAAAATTTAGGATTATGGTTAATCACAACCGACGAAATAGGAATTGTACATCATTCGGAAGTTTCAAAAGTAAAAACGGACCAGATAATGATTTTTAACGTTTCAAAAGTAGAAACGGAGAAATTAGAATTTCAATAAGTCTGGAAAGCGGAGACCAATGGGATAAGAATTTTGTTCCAGTTGATTGTTTTGAATGCAGAAACGAACGAGTTATAAATTTTTAAGGTAAAGAGTGGCAAGTTAAGGAATGACAAGATTGGTAAATTTTGATATATCAGTAGAAATGACAAGAAATGAATTGATATTAGATAATCGGGTAAGAGAGAATGAATGAGAATATAAGGAGAATAAGGGAAATTTTAGTTAAGAATGAGTTATAGAAATGACAAGGAATGAGTCAAGTACAGATGAGAGGCAATACAAGTACAACTGCGAATATAGTTTAAAACTTAAGAAGAGAAACCGTTAAGTAAAACAATGAGCTAACTCAAGAAAAACGGCAACGATGACAATAGTAATTAATGAAAGGAGGAAATATAAAGGGTAACCGCTATAGTAAACTCAAGAAATGATTAAAACTGGAAACAACCGAGAACAGAACAAGTACCATAGTAATGAAGAAAAACTAAGAGGTAATACAAGTTAATAGATAGAGAGATAGTCATTCAAAGCCAAGAAAACCATAGAAACGAGGAAAAAGAACACGAATTAAAATAAATAAGGATCGAGAAAATTAAGTAGAACATGAGAATAAAGGTGTAAACTAAGGGAACGAGGGAACAAATATTAAGAGATGCCCAAGGAAACCAAAACAAAAATATTGCAATTATGTTATATAATATATAAATTATAATTTATAAAGATAATAAACGGTAAGGAGGAGTGATATTTTTCTAGTAATGTAAATCAATCAATCAAGATAACAGCCAAGTATCAACAATCAACCAGAATTCATCACCAAATCATTAAGCCAATCGATAATAGAACCAAGTGTGTCAAACGAAGAAGAAATAAGAGCTGCAAAGAAAGGAAAACGAACAATCAAATCCAAGCAAACGCAAGAGAGTGAAAAGGAGAAATCAAAGCGACATCTCAAAAACGGAAAGTCGACCCTCAAAAGGGAGTGGTAAAAGGAATTTCAAAACAGTCAGTCGAAAAAGTGTAAAACGCCAGTGGACTTCATGAAAGAGAAAATAATATAAAAGCAGAAATAGTAAGACACTAAAACCTAACTAAAGAAAGAAACCAACGACGGAGAGATAGTATGGATATATGAGCAAACAAGCTAGCTGAGATGCAAAATCAGATAACCATTCTTACAAAACTATGCAGTAACATAATCGAGTATCAATCCGAAATAAAAAGAAAGCAACCTCCAAGAATAAATGTATTACAATACGTTGGAAGCAGATCACAAATTGAAAACAACCCAACTAAACAACCACCAGAATGGAACAGCTTACAGATCACAGAGGCACGGGAAGCAGAAGAAAGATGGAGTAGACGAAAAGAACCTCAGGCAAAAAGAGAAGAAGAGTATTGGAGGAGGACAAAGGAAGAACTGTCGAAAGTTGATATAATGAGATTAACTACCAATGACAGCCAGAGGGAAAAAATAGATGAAATGTGGGAAAGACAACAAAGAAAAGTAATACAAATCAATATGATGAAAGTGGTACCGAGCAACAAACGGGAATTACAAAGAACTCTGGACTCAAGAGTGGAAAGTGAAACAATCGAAAGAATAGGAAATGTAACATTGGATCATCAAAATATCAGAATCATTGGGAACAATCGGAGAAATTATAAAAATACGGAAAATTAGGCTGATATTACAGCAATCCAAGAGAATCGCATGAGAGCAGTCAACAGAAGATATTGCCACAAATCGAAGACCAACGAAGTCCACGAGAATCGAAATGGTGAAAATAATGAAAACATCAAGACAGAAAAAAGGAGAAAAAATGATATAGGCGAGATTGAACCAAATATCAATAATAAAGTAAACTAGTATTGTAACCAATGCCAGCAGCGAGGACACAATGAGTGTAATTGTTCTTTGAATATGATGGGTTGGAATTGTCAGAGAATGAGGCATTGCGAAAAGAAAAGTCGCCGCATAAAAAGGTACTACGAATGTAAATGAAAAGGACATTTAATTAACAACTGTCCGAATGTGACAAATCCAGAGAAAAATCAATCACGGAGAAGTACCGCAGAACCAACCAAGTAAATACGCACTGAGAAAAGAATGCAACAGTCAGATAGTAGAAAATGTCAACCTCCAATGTTAATAAAACAACAGTCGACAAACGTACGTCGAAGGGAAGAAACATGTAAAACTCAACGTATACGAGGAATTGAGGAGACAATGTGTGGAACAGTGCAGGTTAATAATGGAACTGGTTGTAAAAGAAACGAGACAGGATGAATTGATAATAATATGGAGAAAAGTTGCAGAAAACAAAACAAGAGAAAATGAAGTACTTAAGACAACGATACTCAGACTAAAAGAAGAAGCAAGGTCGGCCGAATTAAGAATCAATGAAATAACGGGTAATCGTGAAAAATGCAAAGATATGGCAGAAGAGACACAAATGATAACGGCCAAGGAAAAGAAGAAGGGTAGTCCAAAGGATGAAGTGGAAAATAAAGAGGAAGTGTAGATGAAAATAGTAAGAAAGAAATGAACATATGTAAAAATTGATGTATAAATAGCAAACTAAATGTACTAGATGTATAGCTTTAAATTGATGTATAATGTAGCAAAGGATCGATGTATAAATAGAAATGGATCAAGTAGTCAGTTGGGAAAAATACTAAATTTGAACCCTCACAGTGGTAAAGGAGAACAGAGGGCCAAATGAGAAGAAAGAATATAAATCCAGAAGAAAGATAAAGTGCAAACCCGGAAAGAATGAGTTAAACGAATATCTAAAAGTAATACCTAATTTGGAACCCCTAAACAAAGAACGGTAAAAGATCCTGATAAACGAGACGAAAGTCACAGACCCAGTGACATTGGAAAGTTAATCAATTCAAACGAACTTAGATCCAAATCGAAGATGAATTGAGTTACCCATCAGAAAAAGAAAATCCCTTAATAAGAGCAATACCGTAAACAAAAACCACCGAGAAAAAACCTAAAGAAAAATCTATGTGTCAAATCACCCAGTTAAACAAAAAGTTCCGAAGACCCTTGAGCAAGGTCTGTCACATACCATCAAATGATCCAGAAAACCAGAATCCCAGCCTAAAAATTCAAAGAGAATCAGGGAAAGCAGTCAAATCCTGATAGAGAGAATCCTATGATCTTCAATAAGTATTACGAGCTAATTATGAAAATCAACAACAGGAATCGAACATGCCTACAAAACCCAGCCGAAAGATTGAAAACCGAACCCAGAAACGAGAAGAAACAACCAACTGAAGAATTGATCCAGAAATAAAACTGTTGCATGTGACTTGGCTTGAGTTTGGACACGGTATAAGTATGTATGTGTATTATGACCAATCACTGTATGTGGCAACTGCTTGAATTTTAGCTTAGACCTTTTTCTGATAATTCAATTTTAACATGTCTTAAACTGTTATAGTATGTTTATAGGTTAATGGAAATGTAATAGACTATGATCTGGGAAATTCATATGTCTAACAGAATTGCGGGACGCAATTTTAACGGGTCCCGGAGTGATTTGTTGGGCTGAAACCGAGAACTGAGAGTTTGTTTTAATTAATCGAAAAATACCTAACACAAAAACCGCAAAGTTGAAAAAATTTATGACCAAGGTTTAATATAAAATAAATAAAATAAATTTCATCACACATTAAGAGTCAATAAACCCCGTATAATAGAATAAAGAGATAAATAAATTTAACAGAAAAATTCAACACTTAAAAATTTCGATAGAAAAATAATAAAATGTAAAATAGAATTAGTTGAAAATTATTTAAACAATATAAAAATTAAATCGTCAAAATAATAAAATTAGTTAGCATTATGTAAATTGTAAAATTTATAGAATTAAATGGTTATGTAACTTATTAAATTTAAAGATAAAAATGTTTAAATTAATAAAAATTAATATAACTCAAATTATTTAAATTATAAAATTTATAAAATTAAAATTAATAAAAATTAAATAATTAATTAATTAAATTAATGAAATTAAAAACAAATAAATAATTGCACACACTCATGCATGTATGCAAAATTAAATCAAAATTTCTCGCACTCTGATTGGATAGAGTGACAGCGCATGCATGAATGCGCATTCAAAATCAGTATAAATACTGATCACAAATTCATTTGAAAAACTTTTTTTTCAGCACCACAATGTAATTTGCAGACAGTAAAGCTCTCAGTTTTCGATTTTATGCCATCGTGGATTTGGTAATTTATTTTTTATTCTTATTGTAATTTTTACGAAGTGTTTTAATTAATAAATTTTATATGCAATTAATGTCTCAGTTAACTTTTCTTTTGTTGTCCTTTTTAATGGTTTAATTTCATCTAGTTTCAAGTTTTAAATAATAGTTTTTATTGAGTTCAATTATATTATTTGTTGATTGTGAACGATAGTGCCGTGGAATTGAGATCCAGCATATTATGGTTTGGGGTACCTTCGGGATGCTCAGACTGGTGGGTATGCTGGCTTTTCAATCGCGCAGCTGATTTCGGGCCGAAATGTGGAGGCTTCTCCACGGGTCCGTCGCTGGAAGTACTTTGGTCAAACATAGGTTAGGACTAAGAATACAGGCAGATCCCTGCTCAAATTTTTTGAAGAACAATTTAAATATTATGGGAAGTGTGGATTAACTTGGAAATAAGGGCCGATCCCTGCTCAAATTTTTTGCGAGATAGGTTAAATATTCATAAATATCAAGAAAAATACCTAGCAACCTTTATTAATAGAAAAGTAAGGGCGCATCCCTACACAAAATTTTGAAAGGAAACAATAGAAAACATCTAGAAATGAGGACCATAGCCGAATGAGATAGAAAAGTAGAAATAGAAAATGATCGATGACGTAAGACCTTCTATCGGCCGTCTAGAACCCGAAGAGAAATACAATGGAGAGTAGTTTTAGCAATAGAGCTCACCTGCTCATTGTTTTTTTCGCCTTTGTGTACAGTACCAACATGGTCGTCGCCATGGGTACACAAATGGTTTAAAGTACAATAGTCATTGAGGTGCTTAGGAAAGAGTCGAGTGAATGCCTATAATTACCCCTAACGTATTTAAAATTTAAAATGACACACCCCTAAGTAACCAACAGTTGATATCAAAACTTTTAGGCTTATCTTTAGGCGCGCCCTTTCGGCTTTACCGGGACGTTTCCTCTTTTATGCTGGCGGCCGTTGTTTGGCAATCTCCGCCATTTCTACTGCCACTGGTTGGAGATGCTGGGCCACTCTCTGGTCAATATTCCGTTGGCTGAGCTATGTTTTTCTCTGTTTGATCTTGAGCACTCTGAAGCAGCAGCTGTTGGATCAGTTTCAGGCGTGTTTGCATTTCTTCGGGACTGAAGCAGGTGTCTTCAAATTCCCGGCACCGTCCCTTGAATTTGTCCACTCGAAGTCGCAGATTTTCTACTTGTTTTGTGCCTGCTCCCTGTCAGATTGTAGATTTTCTATTAATTGCAACACTAACAAAATTGAAATGATTGAATTCAAACACCTTTTATTACAATATCAAAACAATTCTAGAGTGATAAACACATTATCCCTAATACCCAAATTAACTATTAATGCGTGTGCCCGCTCGACAGTCCTGTTTTTTTTGCATATAATTATTACTATTTTGCTTACTTTCGATGGTGTCAATTAAATTTAACCTAAAATTGTTAATTTTCGGGTGATTTAGATTTTTTTGTGTCTTGGTACAATCGACCCTCATTCATTCTACACTTATTTGACTGCTCATCATTCTTATTTCATCACAAACAGCTTCAATATTAATTAAGTTGTACTGACACTCATTCATCGCTCAGCACTAAGAAAAGTATATACACAATTAAACCCTTTATTTGCTAAAACGCCCAGTGTCATTCAAAGTCTAAGCAAACCATACATTCCCATTCATTTAAGAAATTAAGCATCAAATAAAATATTCTATTTAAAACAAAATCAATCCTAAAACAATTTCATGTTGTCCTCCGGTTTATTTGCGGGGTCGCCCACGCTACTTTGGAGGCTCTTCGGAACTCTGCATGCCCGAACTGGGCGTTTCGATATATTGATGTTGGAAAAATACAGCTCTTCCCTCCAATCTGAATTTGGTTGAAACAGATGTTCACCATCCGTATTTTCGATAATACCGGCTTTGATGTCTAATTCAACCTGGCGTAACCGCGCGATCTCGCGATTGATATCGGTTACGGCTTGTATATGGGTAATTTGTGCCAGGGGCATCCGTCTCCCCCACTGATCCGGATGGCATAATTGTTTGGGAACACCGAATCGGCTCGATCCGAAATCCATCGTTCCAGGCGTGGATCTTGTACCATATCCATTTGCGCTGTGGCACTGTGATTGAGCGCTTCTGGTGGGTTCCGTTGGGGTGTGCGCTTTTCCCCGCTCCGGTTGGGCTCCTTGGAAATGACCTGCAGAAGATGGGCCGGCTTCGGAATCTTCGTATTGTCGTTTCTGGGTTGGCATTATCGACTATACAGGTGGCTATAAAGGTGTGTCATAACGTGTGTCTATCCTTACCTACCGGCCTGCCTATCGATTTTAGTCTATCAGTGTCGGTCGATGAACAAAGTTTTAAGGCCATTCACTCCTATCGGTGTTGTGCTTATGGGGTGTGTCACTTAATGGGGTGTGTCATCTTCATGATAGCTTTATTTTATATTACTGCGTACCCATGGCAACAACCATATTGGTGATGTACACAATGGCTGAAAATCAATGAGCAGGTGAGCTCTACTTCTAGAACTACTCCTCTTTGCATTTTTAGTTTCAGGTTCTCGACTACCTATAGAAATTCTTACATCACTGTTCATTATCTATCCCTTTCTTAGATTATTGACTTTCCTTATTCATTTAATTATGGTCCTCACTACTAGATGTTATTCAATGTTACTTTCGAAAATTATGCGCAGCGATCCGCCCTTATTTCCCAGTTCATAAATGTTGTCCTATATTTTATGTGTTGTTTTGTTAAATCTCTCAACCATACTATCTGCCTGCTTTTATAACCATCTGCAACTACTGCGAGTCCTTCAATTATACAAAATCTCTAGATTCTATTTCTATTCTAGTCTTCAACATGTTTCCATTTGATTTTCCTATATTACGATTCAAAATAAAACTCACACCTATCACTAATTTGAAAGAAATGACTCTATCTAATTCTACTATTATATTTAATTGAAACTCAAAAATCGAGGCAGTAGTTGACTCAAAGTAGTCTCTGTCGATATCTTCGATGAATCCAACTAGCTGGGTGACTGAATCCCTACTTTAATCCATAGGATAGGAAGACATATAGTACTCCCTTGTCCATGACCAAAATAGACCTCAATACAACCATATCTATCAAAATGACTCAAAAAAATAAAAATTAAACTGGAAACAAATAATAAAAAGAACAAAAATCAAATCGAACGTTAAAATTTATTAACTTAAAAATTACTTCATGATTAAAAATTATTTCATTAAAAAACAAAGTTATCACAAGTGCATAAAATTGATAAGAACCGAAAACTAAGAACAAGTTAGCGAAAGGTTTTTTGTGTGTTTTCAAAAGAATTTCTAGTCGGCATTTATACTGATTTTAGTTTTCCGCCTACGTATTTTCTGCAACTCTAATCAATCTATTCAAGAGTACATACATTTCACATTTAATTGATTGATTTAAACAATCGAATTATTTCATAATTTTATTTTTTATTTCATTTTATTATCTCTATCAATTTTTATGGAAATTTTTATTTTTTTTTCTGACGCTCTTATTAATAAGAAAAAAGGAAAACATCAATATGCATAATAAATATAATATATAAAACTTTCTTACTTTGAATCAGGAGTGTGGAGTCGTAAAAAAAGTACCAACTCCGACTCCGACTCAAAAGCTAAATGAATATGGACATATTTTTATAAACATGGTGACAAATAATAATTAATAGAAATGAATCAACATAATATAATATTTTATTTATTTTAATAATTAAACAAAACTTTATAAAATAACATAATTTTAAAAAAATTAATCTGCATTATTTGTCTTTAGAAATAAAATAGCTTCCGACTTCATTGATGCTCTCAAATCGGATCTGATGATTCTGAGTGCAGATAATCAACGTTCTATGGAGACTTGTGTCGGCGGCAATTCCGTCGTGGTCAGAGCAGCCTCTTGAATAATCTCAGGGTATCTATGAATTGCATAGTATACTGCTAAATTTGAAGAATGGTCAAATTTTGCTACTTCTTTTAAAACTTTGTAAAAGTCTATTTTAAACTTATCTAAGACTGTTGTAGTTTCTCCTCCACCATCTAACCCTAAGCAACGACGCTTGGAGTGCTCTTGCTCGTCCAAATATTTTTCAAATCATTTCTACAATGGCCCAAGGAATTAGATTTGATGAAGATGAAGATATATCAATACTTTGTTCATCTTACAAATCTTTGATTCGAATGGCTAATTAATACAAAGCATCTTTAGCTCTATTTTGACGTTCTTCGGTAAGTAACACTCGGACCATAGGATCAACGCTAGTAAGATGTCAATGCCTAGGAGGGCACTTTCTCTGCGTATCATTGAATTTTTAATTTCATCAGCTATTTTACAATTAGATTTAGAAAAACGGAAATTTAGATTACACCATTCGTTATAAAACTTAACAGCAGTTAAATTTGCTGTTTGTAGTTTTTTTGTGGTGATATAAGGTTTACAAAGAATACATTCAAGTTTTTTTACTTCTTCCCATTGCGTATCAGTCAATGTTACGGCTGGGTTAGCAATGTCAGTAAGAAAAGGTTTTAATTCAATGATACAGTCAATCATTAAATAAGTACTGCCCCAGCGTGTAGCTTGAATTAAAATGGCCCCTTTCCCAGCACGCCGCTTCAATATGCCATCAAGTTTTGGTGCTTTGCAAGAAACCACAACACTCCGTATTTTTGCAATAAATCGACTAGCATGATATTCTCTCAAGCCATCACGAATTGCGAGTTGCAATGTATGCACAGTGCAGCGCATGTGGTATATCTGGGATGTATCTAAAGCATCATCCACAAATCCATCTAAATTAAAATTATCATTAATTTCTTCTGAATCTTCATTTTTATCTAAACTAAATGCTGCTACATCTTCATTAGGCTTCTTTACAGTGCTGAGCATATTGGTGGCATTATCGGTCACAATGCATAATATTTGTTCCTTATTAATACAAAATTCTGTAAGAACATTCATAACTAGTTCTTGCAAATAGTTGCTTGTATGATGCACTTCAGTATCCCGTACCGCCAAAGTTCGTGTAACAACTTTTTTGTCATCAAGGAACTGGATGTTAATTGCAAAAAATAATTAACTCTGTGACGGGTACATCCGTCCATCTTCAAAAAAAGAAACCGGGCACCTAAAAAATCCGTGAGCATATCCTTCTGCTGTTTTGCCTCTTGAAGTACCAAATTTCTAATATTACTTTCTAAAGAAATGCCAAATTTGCGAGCCATTTCGCGATTTAAAGAGACAATAGCAGGAGAAGAGAAAAATGCTAACGGTAAAGAATTTGAAACCATCATTCACATAAGTCTAGAAATTTAAACCGTTGTAAAAGAGTTGTACCATGTTCGATGGGTGTGCCATTGATTTCTAGAACAGTGCAGGCAGGAGACTTAGAAAAGTAATGTCTACATACGTTGGTGTTCATATGTTAAAAATAATAGTAAATTATAATTTTTTATAACAACAATCTATTTTAAATTTTATCCTGAATATTGTTCAAATTTAAATTAACCACAAACCTTTTTGTTAACTGATCAATAACCACTATTAACTCACTAAATAATTTAAATTATGGCACACTTTTATTATTTAATTTATTTACACTTGTCTTGTACGAACAACTTACGCTCATCAAATGAATTTAAATCTACCTATTGATCTAGTAATTTGTAAAATAATGCATCGCCAATTTCAAAGAACTTTTTTTACAAATTTTTGAAAAATTCTTTGAATTCTTTAAAAAAAATTACGCAATAATTAAAAAAATTTTTTTTCAAAATATATGAAAAATTCTTTGAATTTAAAATATTTTGTACATGCACGTGCAATACCGAGAAGTTTTACTATTGGAGTTGGAGTAGCGATTTTGTTTAGTGACTTCGACTCCGACAGCCCTGCTTTGAATGATTTAGCAAAAATTTCATGACAAAAATATTGGCATAAAAGAGTGAAATGTGACTGAAATGCGTCGGTATATATACCCTATTTTTGGTGTGCAAGTGTTGGTTACTTAGGGGTGTGTCATTTTTACATTTTAGCATACGTTAGGGGTAATCATAATCGTTCGACTCTTTCCTAAGCACCTCCATGACTATTGCACTTTAAACCATTTGTGTACCCATGGCGACGACCATGTTGGTACTGTACACAAAGGCGAAAAAACAATGAGCAGGTGAGCTCTATTGCTAAAACTACTCCCCATTGTATTTTCTCTTCGGGTTCTAGACGGCCGATAGAAGGTCTTACGTCATCGATCATTTTCTATTTCTACTCTTCTATCTCATTCGGCTATGGTCCTCCTTTCTAGATGTTTTCTGTTGTTTCCTTTCAAAATTTTGTGCAGGGATGCGCCCTTATTTTTTTATTAATAAAGGTTGCTAGGTAATTTTCTTGATATTTATGAATATTTAACCTATCTCGCAAAAAATTTGAGCAGGGATCGGCCCTTATTTCCAAGTTAATCCACACTTCCCATAATATTTAAATTGTCCTTCAAAAAATTTGAGCAGGGATCTGCCTGTATTCTTAGTCCTAACCTATGTTTGACCAAAGTACTTCCAGCGACGGACCCGTGGAGAAGCCTCCACATTTCGGCCCGAAATCAGCTGCGCGATTGAAAAACCAGCATACCCACCAGTCTGAGCATCCCGAAGGTACCCCAAACCATGATATGCTGGATCTCAATTCCACGGCACCATCGTTTACAACCAATAAATAATATAATTGGACTCTATAAAAACTATATTATTTAAAACTTGAAACTCAATGAAATTAAACCATTAAAAAGGACAACAAAAGAAAATTTAACTGAGACATTAATTGCATATAAAATTTATTAATTAAAACACTTCGTAAAAATTACAAGAACAATAACAAATAAATTACCACATCCACGTTTGCATAAAATCGAAAACTGAGAGCTTTACTGTCTGCAAATTAAGTGGCGATGTTGAAAAAAAGTTTTTCAAATGAATTTGTGATCAGTATTTATACTGATTTTGAATGCGCATTCATGCATGCGCTGTCACTCTATCCAATCAGAGTGCGAGAAATTTTGAATTAATTTTGCATACATGCATGAATGTGTGTAATTATTTATTTTAATTTTGATTTCATTAATTTAATTAATTAATTATTTAATTTTTATTAATTTTAATAATTTATAAATTTTATAATTTAAATAATTCGAGTTATTTTAATTTTTATTAATTTAAACACTCTTATTCTTTAAATTTAATAAGTTACGTAATTCTAACCATTTAATTCTATAAACTTTACAATTTACATAATGTTAACTAATTTTATTATTTTGACGATTTAATTTTTATATCGTTTAAATAATTTTCAAATAATTCTATTTTACATTTTATTATTTTCCTATCGAAAATTTTTTAAGTGTTCAATTTTATGTTACATTTATTTATCTCTTTATTCTATTATACGGGGTTTATTGATTCTTAATGTTTATTTTATTTATTCTATATTAAACCTTGATCATAAATTTTTTCAACTTTGCGGTTTTTGTGTTAGGTATTTTTCGATCGATTAAAACAAACTCTCAGTTCTCGGTTTCAGCCCAACACAAGTATGTACATTATTTTCATTCTAGTTAATTTTGATTCTTAATTTTTGTAAATTAGATTTTATAAGAAATTTTTTTTCCAATTTCACCACTGATTATTTTTTCCATCGAATTTATTAAAAAGAGATCTTGAAAACTATAAATCAGTAATATATCGATGTTTTTTGATACTCACGAATTTTCGGCACTGCCTTTTTCAAGTGAATTTAAGTTTAAAATCTAATTTGTTCAAATTAGTTCTGAGATCAACATTAACAAATTCGAATAGCATGTAGACTTTATAACCATTGACAATAACATCCACCATCATGACGATATTAGGATGAGTGAGAGCTTTGAGGAGCATGATTTCTCTTAAAGTTGTTGAAGAAATTACCTCAGAATGGACTTCTTGAATTTTCACTTGAAAAAGGCAGTGCCGAAAATTTGTGATTATCAAAAAACATCGATATATTACTGATTATTAGTCTTCAAGCTCTCTTTTTAATAAATTAAATTTTGTTTTATTTTCCAAATTTTATTTTTGATTTATTTTTTATTAAATTTGCCACTATGCAATGTAATTCTCATGCGCATCATTCAATTCTCATCCGCATTTTAGCAGTCACTCAACGATAACAATCTCGTGTTTATTTGTTGTTTTGAAAAGTCACCTAAAGAGAAATATATGAAAGTTTCTTTGCTTAACAGAAAAAGATGATAAGAAGTCAGTCATCATGTAACTACATGACTTATTATTACATTCATAAATGTATTTTGATGACACAGGATAATTTCAGTTTCCACGATAGCTGGTAGTTAATTTAATTTTTAGGCAAAATCAATACTTTTGTCTATTAATTGGATTTTCATATTTCTGCTGTGGATGAAGTTCTTCCAAACTTGGTTTATTTTTGTTGGGTTATTGAGTTGATGATAAAATTAGAATTCTTACTCTGACTCCAAGCGTGTCTTTGACTGACCCACAAATAACAATTAACACAGGAAACTTTATTTAATATCACAAATATTTTTACAATGATACAATTGACTAAACAAGCTGACTATTATACCGTGCTTATTACAACACTATGGTGAGGAATAGCACACTCGTATAACTTTGATTTGACAAATCTCTCACAACTGAGGAGTGTAATAATTGGTAATTTCAACTGGTTGTTCTCTGATTTTGACTTGGTTTTACTCGCCTAACTTTATTCTATTATCAACTGAATAAACTCTTGCTGATTCTCTTTAATTCTGTTTTCTTTTTAGTTTCTCTGTTTCAGTTTTATTCAAATATTTCTTCTAAATTGTTCTCCCAATGGTTTCTCCAAACTGTTTGCTAATACAATTCTCACACGTCTTCTTAATTTTATAATTCGTCTTCTCTATAGTTTCTCTCTTTTGCTTCTGCTGTGCCACCTCCTTTTATACCTCGTTGATTTGTGGCACTCAAGATAATCAAGTGTTTTCCAACTTTCTTTCTCCTGCCGTCCCCGACTGTTTCATTTTTATCTCTGACGGCTGTCAAGTTATTTTTCCTTTTTTTGTTTAGCCACCTTCTCCTAACAATTCTGTTGTTTTTCCTATTTTCCCAATTTCGAAATTCCTTTTCCTTTTTGTACTAATTAATTAGTATTGACCTTGGTTTTTATTTTCATGTTTGATTTATCGTGTTTCCTTCCTCTTCCTCCTTTCTTTTTGCTTTCATTTTCTTTTCTGAGTTCCCATAGATCGTCCCGTTTGTCATGACGATCTTCCACCAAGTAATTTTATTTATTTGTCATTTAGGTATTCTCAACAGTTTGCTAATTTTTTTTATCGCTCATTCGAGTAGTTTAAGCGCGTGGATTTATTTAGACTTAATTAAATTCTAATCAGGGCTGTAAATTTAACGACTCCGACTTTATCTCATACTTCGACTCCGATTTTTATTTTATAATTTGCTACGCATACCTAATTTTTTTATATTAACTTATTGATAATTATATTTGCATAAAATTTATAAAATAAATAAAAAGTATGTATATTCATTAAAAATTAAAGAAAACACTTTAAAAGAAAAAGAATAAAACTTGCTTCATTTCATTTATTTTGACACGTAAACTAAATCTTAATTTGTTATTATAATTCGTGATCTAAATGGAATTAAATCTCAAAAAATTTTATTGCTTCTATTATTTCAACATTTACGGAAGCTTTGAAATCAGATTTAATAATTTTAAGCTCGAGAAATAAACGCTTTACTGAAACTTGCACTGATTATTTAATAATTTAGGGATATTGAGATTGCTATTTTTGACAAATACCCATAATTTAACTCACAAGCCATCGCAATCAATTTATCCCAGCACAAAATACTCTATCACTATTTAAAACTGCCGTTCCGTCTAAAACACCACACTGCCAGTTAAATATTTCATAAATTGAAAATTGATTATTTACATTAAATATCTATAATATCTTCAGTTTTTTATATCTTATCCGATGATGACAGGAAAACTGTGAAAACCTATCGTTAAATTAATGTTGCTCTAAAATTAAAGCATTACCATGTTTTATTTAATTATTAATTCAAAATAAATGGACTAAATAAAACAGTGCTATCCAAACTTTTTTGAGCCACGGCACACTTGGCTGATTTAAAAATTTTCGCGGCTACCTAAATTTTTTTTGCTTTATTTGCAATTTTTTATTGCACTTTTACTAATCTTTTAATAAGAAATGAAAAACTTATTTACTTGAAATAAATTTAATGTAAAAAATTTTAAATTTAGAAAAATTAGTGAATGAAAAATTCATAAAACATGGTTTTGACTTTTTTAAAAAATTTCACGGCACACCTGGGCACCCGCCACGGCACACAGTTTGGACAACACTGAAATAAAAGATTAATAATGAAGTCATCATAACAATTTATTTTGGTATTTCAACAGAGAATTTCATATATTGTAAAGACATAAAATCACGAAGAGAAGTATTAAAAGACCAAAGATCTGTATTGATATGTCCAGGAATCGTATAGGCCGAATTTAGTAGCCCAAGAGTTTTAAAATTTTTCGAATTCTCGAATCGAAATGCCTTAGGAAAGATCTAAAAACGGATTTGATTAGGATTAATCAAAATGTTTTGTTTCTTTAATAATGAAATAGTTCCTCGGTATATTTACTCCGTGTCAACCTCGACAGCATTTGATCATTTAAACGGAAGAAATGTACTGGGAAATGATTAGACCAAGTTTAAATCAATATAAAGAAATGTTTGTATAAGAAATCAAATCAATTTAATATTGATTTTTATTTTAATCCAAAAAACTATTCCTTTATATATTTATAATAAAATATATTTTTCTAACCTCATTATATTATATTTAATTACGACTATAATTTACCAATTGGATTTCTTTTATCATTGTTTTATTTATTAAATCTGTTCATTCAGGCATTCTCATGGCACTAGTAGCATGTTTTTATTGATTGGTAGGGGTGAAGATCGATCGGATATTATAGATTATTATTTTAGGGAGATTTAATTACGCTTTTAACATTTGATAATTAAATAATATAATTTTATATGGAAATGTGTCTCTGTGATGTCTCGAAGCATTGCTTGCTTTTGTTACGAAATTACTATACAGTTGCTACTGTACCAATATATCAAATAAAAGATTTTGGATATTAAAGTTGTGTGCTTTATGATTTTGTGAGCTTTAATTAAAAAATTTATTACATCATTTTTCGACCAATCAAAATGATTCTGAAAAACATTTTTTAAATGATCTTAATTGTTCATCAATACTCGAGAAAACAATAAAAAATCTAAAATGCACATCATTCCGCAACCCAGGGGTAACTTTTATTAGTTTTTTTGATATTCCATTCAATCAATTTACCAATTAAATAATTTCCCATTAACTAAACAAAAAATTTTCACCTTTGAATTTATAATAATATTTATTGATTTAAATTAAAAAATGAATTTTTAATTAAAAATTATTTTAAATGGGATTCGGTTTTTACGATATCCCAAGACATTACCTGATTTTGATTTGTGAAAGAAAGACTTACCTAATAATTTTGACCCTTCTCCATCGTGTCTTCATAAACCCATTGCTTAATACAATTCTATGTAAGTTGCTTTACGTGACTATTATTAGAAAAGAGAATAATTAAAACTATTCAAATTCTATCCCTTTGTAATTCCCCCTAATGTCAATTATATAGGAGCCCTTACACACCCCCCCCCAACCCAACATAATGGAATCCACCTTAAAAGACATTGACCATCATTTTGAATTAATCAAACATCCAATCAGTACTCACTAAATGCAAAACCGATTTCGATTTCAATTCCTTCCGCAATTCGATAATCCTATTCCAGAACTGGGATTCATTCAATCCGACAAGATTATGAATGGAATTATTGCAATTCAGATTAATCTGTATTGCAAATGGAAAGTGTGGCATCAGAAACGATTTATATGCAATGATAGAGTGTCGACATGGATCACTACCAGCCATAGAACGTTGGATTAATAGCGATGCCTTCATGATGCCCCCTTGATGGAGATACCCCCAGAACACAATCGATAACAAACTGAAAACTACATGTGACAACAGAATGAATTTAGTTAAACTGGGAGATTTCTTGATTGTGAACATTAATGAGACAATCACAATCGATATTGGATAGATGGGAAGAAGGAACCGCATTTCTTGATGGGGAAACATCGATAACAATACCACAGGAGTCATAACACACAACCACAATTGATTTATCGATTTCCGGAAGCCA
This sequence comes from Schmidtea polychroa, assembly GCA_959609185.1. Lineage (NCBI taxonomy): Eukaryota > Metazoa > Platyhelminthes > Tricladida > Dugesiidae > Schmidtea > Schmidtea polychroa. The sequence continues at coordinate 52,199 of CAUHTR010000870.1, read as the reverse complement.
CAGAACATTGGAGCAAATAATGTCAACATAGCCAATATTCCCAGCATCATTGGTAAATTGACCAATAAGTGAACGAACCAAGGATGGTATCCATGGTGAAGTAAATTGTCTGTGTTTCTGTTGTAAATAATAAAATTGATTGGGGTTATAATATAATCGCTCAACGAGCAAACTCGATCAGAATTATATTTCGCTGTATCAAAACTTATTATAACAATAGCCGTAGATAGAAAACCAATTAAACCATTAATTGCATATTTATAAACAACAATAAAATCAAATGGAATAATAGAAATTAATATATAAGGCAATACAAATATTGGAAATGTCGGACGACAGAACACTCCAATTGCTATAATTATTCCTTGTGCAACTTGATTAGTAAAATTTCTTTTCTTTATTATAAAAATTCCAAATAATGATAAAAGTTGTGTTTCCCAAACATTAGTAAACGATCTCGATAAATATACCACTGAAATATGACTAATTCCGTGTAGAAAAAGAGCTAACTTGAAGTTAGCGTTAACCAAAAGGCACATTTTATAGATGAAATAATCAATGATAACTGAGCAAATTGATGTCCAAAAACGACAAAATGTTAATAAATTGAAAGGTAAATATATAAAATTAGAAAATAACTCCCTTAATTCTAAATAAGCTCTTAAAGGAATATTAATAAATATTTCAATAATTGCTTTCGAACGAACTGGAAATTTATTATCAAATTCCCATGGTGACATAATTTTAAAATTTAAAACGTCACCTGTTGATAAATAATTAATTTTATTATAATTTTTTTATTACCTGCTGATATTTCTATGGTTTGAAAAAATTCATCTGGATGAATATAACCATTTTGAATAGTGATGTGGAGAAAAATTCTCAAAAGCACTAATGATCCATAAATGAAAGTAAATTTCATTGAGAAATTAATACATTATAACTCGAAATTCAGTAAAAATTAAGAATTGTAAAAAGATTTTAAAAGATTTTTAAAATGTGGTTAATTAATATTAAAACAATGCATGAAAAGTGCTGAAAATTCGTGAATATAAAATAAACATCGATATCTTTACTGATTCGTAGTCAATTTTTTAAGAAATAAAATAATTTTAATTTTCTATTAATGAAAAAAAATCAAAACTTTTACTGTGGACTTATTTTACACACATCTTTTACTTTTATTTAACATATTTTATACGTCGTCGTTGATTTTAAAATAATTGTAGAGGAAAAAATAAAGAATCGCACTCTACTTCCTATCCAACTTTTAATTATTTCAATTCAACAAAGAAACTACTCAAAATTATTCTAGTTTATACGATTGTTCGGGCTTTGTTGACACAGACTAGAATTTTGCACTATTTTTAAGGAATTCCATATTATCTAAATACGTTATAAGGAATGCTCTGAAAATACTAGTACTAGAAAATAACCAGTGCACGTTGAGAATTTCTAACTGTTTTATTGAGACCTAAGCATCAGCAAATAAAGATATTTTGTAGCTGGAAATTCTTATAAATCTTTTTTGAAAATAAAGTTTTAAAGTGATATTCAATGTAATTTTTAATGGCAGAATTGTTTCGACCTTATTTTATTCTTACCAGTATCACATAAGAAAATTGTTTTCATAATGAATTGAAACTTACAACTTTATGAACAGACCTAAGAGTCTGAACAATAAACCACATGGTAGCATCACTAACAAATATATATTATTATGGGTCTGATCACAAAGTTAATGGGATTGAGTTTCTTACATGTGTTGGCTGCTTAAGGATCTGGTCGGTAGAATGTCTAGGGTTGCGGATGATGAATAAAGAGATTAGTTGCTCAAGTCACTAGTATGTCTATCTAATCTGACAACATGTGCCCTATCCAATTTCCTAAACAGGGGCTGAATATAAAAGAACAACACCGATCCAGTAGAACGATTGGTTTTTGGAACTAGTTAGCCCGTTCGGAAGCAAACTATGATCTTGGACTTGCCTACTGTGCCTTGAACTGCATGATTTCTGTGGCAACTCAAGTGCAGGAAGAACATTTTGGAGTAGTCCTTATAGTAGCCTCGTGGGTCATTTTCAGTAAACACAAAACCTTAGAAGTTAGATGAAATTATCAAAGGAGATAAGTCGCACAGCCCTGTAGATCTCTTGACGCCATCGCGGTAATCTTAAAAAAATTGATGTTTATATCAACGTGTTATTTCCTGGTTATATATATAAATATTTATTTCGCCGAGTTGAGCTCTCAAATGGTTAATCAGGTGAAAGCAGGAAAATGAGGCCGTAGAAGGGTCATTGTAATTGTCTGTGACTCGTTGGCTTATTGACACTTCTGTAGTTAATATATACTTGTTCTGCTTCTTGCCTTATTTAATTTATTCTTCGTCTATTTACTTTTAAATTAAGTTTTTATTCATTATTTGTGTATTAATTGGTGTTCTTTTCATTTTAAATGGCTGCTTGTGGGCTTTCATGTTTTATTTCCTTAGTCTAGACTTACTTTCGACTATTTCATTAAATTACTCATTTTATTAAATTGTTCATTTTATTCGTTCTGGGCCCATTTCGATTTGGTTTAATCCCACGCAGCCCAATACATGATACGGATGAGAGTAAAGAAAGGTGAAAACTAGACTGTTATTAAAAATCTCGATCAATTGGTTTTAAATGATATCTTATTTTAAAATTTATTTTTCAATTTAATTTTAATTTCTAATTAAACTCTTCAATCCTTTTGCATTAATTTTATTAAAGAACAGAATACTTTTTTAAAATTAAACATTTATCTATATTTTGTTTTTAACATTTTAAATTCGCAAATTTATATTTCCCGGACACTCTAATCTTGAATTTATGAAGAAAAAAATCTAAGTTTTTTCATTTTTTAATAATTCAATTTAGAAAATTAAATATTCTTTTTCCTTTATTTATCATATTTCCTTTAAAACTATAATTTAAACAAATAATAGTAAATATTATTGACAAATTAAAATTTATTGATAAAATCAAAATACAAATTTTGTTTATTTAAATGAGTTATCATAACAGGTTTTTGATTGGTTGATTTAAATAGATTTATTACTTATCTTTCATTAAAAATTGTTAAAATTGTTTAAACCTATTTGATTTTTTTATAATTAAAATCTCATCAAATGGAAGCTAATAAAGAAAGAATTAAGGAAATCGATTCACTGTTTGGGTCTGGATATCCAGTAATAAATTAGAGTCTGTTTCAATTGACTATTTCCTCAGCCTCTCTATCAAGAAAAACGGACATTGATTGGCGAAGGAACACTTGTTAAAGTCTGTAGAAAACAACCGAAAAAGAGGCAATTTTTTCTCTTCAACGATATATTAGTTTATTGCAAATATATTTGGAAAGGAACAAAAGTAATAAATTGAAATGTCGTTTTTAATAAGCTATAAGCACTTCTAGTTAACAAGTCAACATGTTTTCCCATTATCTTTCATGGAAATTGAGGAAGTACCCAATGACCACAGTTATTGATTGCTAGCTGGTAATTATATTTTAATAATAATAGTTTTAGAACACGGATTCATAATCAAAACGCCGAAGAAATCATTTATTGTATATGCACTAACAGGTGACGAAAGAGAACAATGGATGCGTCACATACGGAACTGTATGCTACAGTGCGGTGGTAAAAGTAATTATGAAATAATTATTAAATATTTTTGTATTGATTGAATTGGAATTGAGTGACTACACACAATCCCTACAATAAGTGCGCACACACAATTAATACACACACTCACATTGTATCCTGTGCAAATGGCAATTGAAATTCACTAGGCGCTACATCTTATTTGTTGATACAATTGTACAATTGTAATTAAAATCTATTTTTACACACGCTTTAATAACTTAGCCGTTGCAATCTGATTCGTTGATTTAATGAAACAAAATCAATACAATCCATTTGTATTAAAAATTCTCATACAAATCTCCATCAGGCCTATCTGAAATCAGACGCAATTATCTGATTTTATAGACATAAATATATTGACATTTTGCAAGATATTACATTTCTATCATTGTCTCTATATTTCGATAAATATTTAGATTCACTAATTATATCATTGGAGAACATTTCCTATTATTGACATTTAATGATCAATATTAATTGTTGAAATTTAATTACTAAACAGTCGTTTTCTTTGACTCCTTGCGTTCTTTGATAAGCAAATAAATTATTAGATAATAATTAGAAACCAACGTACATTAAGTATGAAAATGACTTAATAAATAAATATGATTCAACTACAGTGGAAATAATGGGTAGTTTGGATTCTACTGCCACAGTATTGATACCTTACATATTGAAATAATAGTCATTTTAATAAATTTTAGATACCTCAGCTCTGATTAGATATTGCTTATTATCCTTCCAGGTTCCTCTTCAAGTTTTGTATTGTTCGCTTATACTCCTTTTAACATTTACTCATTTAATCCTACTTTTAATTAATGTTTCCTTACTTGAAGCCGATTACCAGTTGTTTATGATTTTTACTTCATTTATACAGTAAAATAATTCTTTAGATTCATTATGAACGGTTAGATTAATGATTTTAGAACCAAATGGATAGTCTCTAGAGTCTAGACAATCTTTCATTTTTGAACATAAAATAAATATAGTAAAGCGCCACGATATATTGCGACAGTTTTCATGTCATCATCAGATAGGGTATCGTAAAACGAATGTTCGAGTGGCGATTTCTTATAATTAAATCGTTGGGATGTATGTTTAACTATTTATAAAATAAATAATTGGTTTCCTCTACATCAGGGGTTCCCAACCTATTCACAGTACCGTACCTGTACGTTGTAAACAATTTAATGGCGTACAGGTAAACCTAATTTTTTAATGGGGTATAAAATGCAATGGAGATTTGTAATAAAGACAAGTAACTTGGGATATATATTTACTGCTAAACATATAAATAAAATATAATTATGAATTAAAAAATAGTTAGTGAGAAGGTTGGGCCTGTTTATTATTAACTAAAGACGAAATATCGGGCTCAATGTTTGTCAGTTTAAGGCGAAGATCCGATTCAATGTAGTCATGTTTTTTTTCGCAAAACGGATTTTTAATAGATTTTTGTTTTATATATAGCAGGGGTGCCCACTAATTTTTCTAGGAGAGCTACATTCACATCCAAAATGTGTATGCGATCTACTTTTTTAATACTTACATAATATTTAAACTAAATAAACAAAATTAAATTAAACTAAATTAAACTAAATAACATTTTGGAAATGGTGAAATCAAAATTAAAAAATGTTATTTAGTATTACCATAGAAATGGAACACAGAACATGAAAATTGGCAAAAAATTTAAGCATAAAACAGAAATTTTATATAAAATCTAAATTTTTATAAAAAATATTTTTTTTATGAAGATCTACTAAAAAATCCTTCGTGATCTACCGGTAGATCGCGATCGACCTTATGGGCACCCCTGATATATAGTAAAGTAATTTGCGTACCGGTACTGGTACGCGTACCTAAGGTTGGGATTCCCTGCTCTACACTTTCACGAAGTCACGATAATGATTTACCAATTTCTTCTTTGTTTGTTTTCCCGGTTGATTACCATTTTCAAGTTTTCTTTAATTAATTATTTATTGATTTTATGTTTTAGCACATTTTTGTGTTTTTGGTGCCTTTTATGTAATATTTTCTCTCATTCTCTATCATTAATCCATTTTTAAAATTCAAATTCGGATTATTAATCATTTATTGGTTTTCTACCAATTAATATTTCCGTGCTTCCCACACCTAATTATACATTTTTCATAATTCTGATTCTATTATATTTATTATTTCAATCAATTATATTCCTAGTCACATTTTCATATTTATTTCTTGCGGTTTACATTTTGATTTTTAAAAGTTTTCCATTTTTTTGAGTCATGACATAATTTTATTAGAATAAATATTTCCCCTTTGCCTTGACCCGAAAAATTATTGTTGCATATAATTGTTAAGGATACCTAAATAAAAAATAACATAATAAATAAATAAATTACCTAGGGGAAGATCGCCATGACAAACGGGACGATCTATGGGAACTCAGAAAAGAAAATGAAAGCAAAAAGAAATGAGAAATGAGGAAGATGAGAGAAACAAAAGAAATCAAACATGAAAATAAAAACCAAGGTCAGTACTAATTAATTAGTACAAAAAGGACAAGGAATTTCGAAATTGGGAAAATAGGAAAAACAAAAATACTCTTATCTTGACAGCTTGCCAGTGATAGCAGAATTGCTGGGGAAAGGCGGTTAAACAAAAAAGGAAATAGGGAAAATAACTTGACAGCCGTCAGAGATAAAAATGGAACAGTCGGGAAAGGCAGGAGAAAGAAAGTGGAAAACACTTGATTATCTTGAGTGCCACAATATAAGCAAGCTATATAAAGAGAAACTATGAGAGACAAAATTAGACAAAATTAGAGACAAAGAGTGACGCAAATTGAGACGAAACGTGAGAGACAAATTGAGACAAAAGTGAGACGAGAATAGAGAGAAAATTGAACAGAGTCGAACAAACGTTATTGGGAAACGATTTGTGAAGAATAATTATTGGAGAAGATTTGAATAAAAAAATTAGTTGAAAAATAAAACGAAAAAAGTTATTTGAGTATTTGAATAAAGTTGTGAAGAAGGTCAAAGGAAACAACCAGCTCAAAGTCCCAGTTGATAAACCAATCAGTAATTTGTGATCTTTTAATCCGGTGTTATACACAAGTGCTATTCCTAACCGAGTGTTGCAATAAGCATTGTATAGAAATCAAGCAGAGTGTTGTATTGATTGTCAGTAATTGTCAGTAACATAATCTTATAATGTTTTGAGAAATAAAGTTTAAAAAAAATCTTGACTTTCAATATTATAATAGTACCGAAATGTCTAATATGGGCCATCACGTTGTCCGGTTTAAATGTATCATCTTGAAGGTAATGGAGAACATTTTCTATTTTTAAAATCAGTTCGAATTGTTAAAAATATTGTGTTCATTTAAACAAAATTGGGTAAAATAACTGGAAATGGAAGATGCTTACTATTGAGAAATTTGAAAGAAATCGGACCAAAGTAGTGATTGAAAAACAAAAATCATTTTTCATAAATAAAATGTATTTTTAACAGTAAGAATGACAACTAAATTAATGCCATTTGTTGGCACAGACTCTATAGGCCCAGGATGGCAGCAGTCAAAATTTTGGGACAGCTAAATTGCTGGGAAATAAAAAAGTACTCCATGAGATTCAGTAAATAATAAAAATAATAATAAATATGGGTTTAAAAATCTTGGAGTCACTCGATATTCATTAATCTTGTTTTCGTTGAACTGAATAAGCTGATGAATAAGTGGGTAAATGACAGTTGGTAAGTTCTTAAAACACAAAAACTAAATAATTGATTAGTTGAAATGTTAATAAAGATCATAAATCATTGAAATTAAATAAAAAAAGTTTGCTTTGACAATCCTCAAAAATTTAAATTTACAGATTAATTTGTTAATTGAAAAAATTTCGAGACCGAGGTTGATAATCCATCAAAATAGTTGTAATGTTTAGAGAATTCACTTGTATAATGTGACGGACTTTCTACATATCACTATTCTGGTCAATAAGATAAAACAAATTAACAATTTTTTTTCAAAATGGATTAAAAAAATAATTATAAAACCTCATTTTCCAAGGCATTTCCAAGGTAACTTTAAGGCATTCTCTATTGAGAAAAGTTGCATATTTGTAGATTCTTAGTTTGCAGTTTTAGAAATAAGTCGGTTTAGTATACTTGCCATCTATATACTTTTCGAAATAAATAAATTTTTATGTCTCACGAACGAAAAGACAATTACTGTTTAACTCACTCGAATTTTTCCTCACAGTCTTGATTCTTCACTTCCTGTTTCTATTTTTTATTCAGCATAGTTTTTTGTAATAACCAAATTAATTTTTCTCAAGTGTTTTATAATAAATCATAGTTTGCACTCTCAATACATTTTGATTAGTATTTCGATATTCAATTATTCAAAATTCTAGGCAAATATATAAATTAAATAATAAAGTCTGTTTTAGTCGCATTATCAACTGTACGAACCTAGCGATTCTATAATCACCATTAAGGGGTATTAATTGGCAATTGTTATTTTTTGGAGAAATACTTTGTATTTATCGGTTTAATAACTATCTCTACAGGAGAAGATTCTTTGAAGAGTCCAGTCTGGGTCCCCGATGATGAAACTGAAATCTGCATGGTATGTCGAGTGTCAAATTTCAATTTGATCAATCGTAAAGTGAGTAGAACATATTAAATTCGTCTGAAGTGTTTGTGGTTAATGAATTTTCAATTAAAAATTAATAATTTGGATTTAAAATCACTATTGAAAAATATTATTAGTAAGTTTTGAAAAATAAATAAACCCGTGCCAGTGAATATTTAACATATTTACCATAGAAAACTTTAATTTTATTTCTTTTCGTCTCCAGGACGTTACAAATGATTCATGTGATCTGCCACTTTAAATAATTTATTACAATTTGTTTCACTCGTATCAAATAATCTTCAATTAAGTTACAACGAAACTTCACCAGCTTTTTTTTATTGCACCTACTAGTTAAATGGTATATTATTTTATACTATTATTATTTTATATAGGTTTATGTATATTAAATGTATACTTATGTATATAAAAGATATTAAAATTAAATTAAACATAACTAGAAGTATTAAATGAAACAATAAATTCTCTTCAGAGAGGATATGAAATAAAAAAAGGTTAAGAACACTTGACGTTAATAGAACAAAATTTTTGGAGGAAACTTTCGAAAATTCCAATTTTCACGTTTGATGTATTAAAAGAAATTTTGTGGAGTACATTCTGAGGGCTACAGAGAAATCTAATTTATGATCCATCAGACTTATTTGCCGTAAGAGTACTAGAAAATTAGTTATATGAAGCGCATATAATTATGTGAATCCATGATACAATGTATAGAAAGACTTACAACCGACGAGAGAGGTCTTTTCATATTTTTCGATGAATCTAAATTTCAAACAGATCGAACATGATTTTATAAATGTTTGATTTTAAAGTACAAAACAATTGCATGCTTTGATATTTTTGATTAAATTGTCTTTCAATTTCAGCACCATTGTCGGAAATGTGGCAAAGTTGTTTGTTTGAAGTGCTCCCAGAAGCGTTTTCTCATACCGGAAATATCATGCGAGACAGTCAGAGTATGTGATACGTGCTATTTTGTCTTATCCCAGGTACAATAAAAGGTAACTGATATTTTTCGTTTTTAGAACTAACTGTAAATTGAATGTTTATTTTATAATTATTATATTTGATTCACAAATATTTCAGATGTTTATCATACACAGCCATCAGAATTTCACAGAGTAAAATACAATTGAATATTATGAATATTACCTGAACTCTTATTTATAAGCATCCTGTCACATAAAAATTAAATATTTATTATGAACTAAAGGTTCAATTCCCGAATTAATTATTAATCATAATTTTAATTATAAATGAAAGCTTGTTTAACGCGATTAATTCAGCTTGTATTTCACCTCGCTCTAAGCAAAGCTGTATAAATCGAATATAATAAACAATTGAATTTATTCTAGTAAATGTTATGTTTCGAAATTGTGCACTGCATTTAACCCCCAGTTTGTCTATATATATATATATTTCGCAGGAACTAAACTGAATGTTCATTTAAAATAGTTTTTACATATCTACAAGAAGGCTCATATATTACGGTTAGTATAACCAGGGCCGTTTTATCCAGTCGAAACTGTGTGTAGAGCCTACGAACAAAATTTAATTACATTTGTGAGGTGTTTTCAGCTGAGAATTAAATATTTCAATGATTTATTAAAATAATTTAATTTTTTTTTTAATTTACTTTTAAAAACATTTTTAAATTGAATATTTTAAATTGAAATTTTTATATTAAAAAATTAGACAAGCTTTTATTAGTAAATCATTTTTAAATAAATATATAAATTTTAATAAATGGTTTTCGAAATATTTTTATTCAACGCTGAAAATTTGTTTGGAAATTATACAATATTTCATTAAATAAATATTTGGAATTATGTCGTTAACTTTTGAACCGTATTTAAAAAATAATTTAGAAGATGTTTTAGCAGCTTCTAATATGTCGACCACGTTTATGATTTCTTCATAAAGAAACTATTTCTAAACGATTATCATAGATGAGATGATGTTGAAGCATTCATTAAAGAATGCGATAAATATTTTAAAGTGGTACAAATGCCTATATACAGGAGTTGACCAAAATATCAATTGTTATAAGGAAAGACTGCGGAAGGCATTCATCAAGAAAACAAGTTTGGCAGAGGATTTCCAATCTGATATGTCTTATAGACAGACGAGTGAGGAGCCCAATAAATATTTTACTATCATAGACGAGTTAGTCGATAAAATATTGGGGCATGAGTTAAACAAGGAAAGTTTAACAGAATATCTGCTGGTACACTGTGCAGCCGAGAAGATTTTAAAACGAGAATTGTGTCTAAGTGACACCAAATTAAACACAGAAGTGAAGAAAAAAATCGAGAAGTTACACGAATCTCGTATGGCTGCAGAAGAGATCTATGCAGTGAGAGAAAAAAGGCCAGAACAGAATATAACAAGAAATGACAGAGACGCGGTAACAAATCAAGCAAGAAATATTGTATCACCAAGATATAATAGCGAGCCAAGAGAGTATCGAGAAGAAAGACCGAACAGAACCAAGAACGAATGTTGGACATGTCACAAGGTAGAACATTTGAGCAGAGATTGTCAAAAAATAAGGTGTACGAGGTATAACTTGGGAGGTCATAAAGGAGCAGATTGTTACACAAATTTGGAGAGAATGAGATATCGGAGAATCAATGAAAATTTTGGAAGACAACAAGATCGATACGAAGCAGGCCATGGTTATCAAGGAACTAGAAAGAATACAAGACAAGCAGACAAGAGATACGTAGCATTCATAAACGAACCAAGTGATGAAAGAATAGAAGATAAATACAGAGAATACCCAAATATCAACGCCCCGATAGAAGAGGAGATAGTCGGGGCAGTGTATGAAACAGCGATGCTGACTACCAAATTATTAATTATTATAATAAAAGTAAAATATCATGTATTATAGAAAAAGTAGTGTAAGATTCAGAGGTAACGGAAGAAGAAACAAATGTATTAAGGAAAGCAAACAATATCATAAAAAAGGATTTTGCAAAAATAGAAAGAGACAAAATACAAATACTCACATTAGATGAATGGAAAAATGATATTATTAGTTATAATCAACTGCAAGAAAGACCAAGTGTAACTATTAGAATACAAGACCAGAATATGGAATGCTTGCTCGATACAGGAGCTACAGTAAATGTCACGAGTTGAGGCACATTTGAGAAACTTTAAGATGTAGAACTAACAACAACGACTGATACATTGAGATGTGCAAATAATAGTGTTTTAGAAACGAAAGGTAAAGAAATATTAGAAATAGGAATAAATGGCAGGAAAAGAAGGGTAAAGTTTAAATTTAGTAAGATGTATGACTCCAGAGGTCATTGGTGGTATAGAGTTGCAAAAAAAATTTGGTATACAACTAAAGTGGCCAGTAGAAGAGGTCGAGAAAACGAAGCAAGAGCACATATGCAGTATCGAAGCCAGATTTGGGAAGACAATAATAGAGATGGAACGATTTTAAAGCAAAGAATACTTTAAAGATAAATAACCCGATACTACATAACATTATAAAAAAGAATCAAAATGTTTTTTATGGCTGCACAAAGCTGTTGAAGCATAAAATAGAAACTGAAGGAAACCGATAAATATTAAACCTTGGAAACAACTATTCAACTTGGAAGGTAAAATAGATGAAGCGATAAAAAACTTATGGGAAAACAATATTATCAAAAAGTGTAATTCGCCATGGAACACTCCATTAATATGCGTCTGGAAGAAAGAAAAGCAAGATATCAGATTATGCCTTGATTTCAGGCAATTAAACCTAGTGAAAGAGAGACAGGCGTTCCCTATGCTGAATATAGCAGAGATGTTAGATAAATTGGGTGGAGCAAAGTATTTCAGTTCGATAGATCTTGGAAATGCATATTATCAAGTAGAACTAGAAGACGAATCAAAGTTAAAAACGGCGTTTTCAACCAAATCAGGTCAATACTGTTTTAACAGAATGCCATTTGGAATAGCAGCGGCACCAGGCACATTTTAGGAACTGATGGGAAAAGTATTAATGGGTACAAGATATGCAGCAGTATACCTAGACGATATTTTGATATTTACAGAAACGATCAATTATCAGTACGAAGTTGTAAATGAAGTGCTGGATAAAATTGGAAAAGCTGGTCTTAGGATAAACCCTGTAAAGTCCCATATCCTTAAAGAGGAAGTCAAATTTTTAGGTCACATAATCAACAAGGATTGAATACAGACTTCAAAGTTAGACGCGATTAAATCATTTGAAAAGCTAAAATGTGTTAAGAATCTGAGAAGCTTCCTAGGAATATGCAATTACTACAGAAGGTTTATAAAGAAATACGCAAAAAAAGAAAGAGTGTTAGAAGATCTATGCGGGTTAAACAACAAAAAATTAATTTGGACTGACGGATGCAACAGCGCATTAGAAAATATGAAAAATGCTTTAATGTCCTCACTTATTCTGGGCTTCCAGATTTGAAAGAGAATTCATTCTGGATACTGATATGTGAGTTTTGACACGATTAAATAAATATTTGGAATTATGGCGTTAACTTTTGAACCGATTTAAAAAATAATTTAGAAGATGTGTTAGCAGCTTCTAATAACATTTTTTATTGTTTTAATCATTTGTTGTAATGTTGATTGATTAAAAATAAACATAATAAACAAAAACAACAAGAAACCAAAATTAAAATTGCAAATTCAAAATTAATCTCTTTTAGTTAAGTTGGGTTGCTCAGTAAATATCATTTTTTTATTTATTTTAAAAATATTAGATCAATTAAAAATTTCAATTAAAAATATTTTATTTGATGCAGTTGAAGAAAAACTGTTTTTAATGTTAAAATACTATAAAACGGGATTTTTACTTTATTTAAACTCAAACATTTATATACGTTCCCCGGATTTAATGAAAAGTCAAGAACGTATACAGTCGACCCTCATTAATCCCAAAAATTAGAAATAGATTTTCTTTTGGATTGTCAATTAATTCGGATAATGAAGGAATTCAAAATCTATATGATCGCCAGATTAATGCTGAAATTATTAAGAAAAAGTCAATTATTTATTTAAAAAATCATCTAAAGTTTTTTTGTAGATTTTTCTTTTGAATGAATTTCTGTAAGTCATCTTTGAATTCTTTTAAATTTTTTACTGTATCATTGGTTATTTTTTGAGTAGAGCTGTTTGAAGAAAAACTTACTTTGATGACAATTTCAATTACATGGAATAAATTGCTTGGACTTATGTTGTAACTGTCCACCATCTATAACAGTGTATTCTTCTTGACACAGTGCAATGATTTCATCATCATCAATAACTTCTTCTGTTTGAATCATATCCTCTTCAACCAATTATTTGGTCAAGCTCATTCTTGTGTGTCTCAATACCGGGATCTGATGACAAGTTTCCTTCAACATAAGATCCATGAAGACCTGGAATAATCGCAAATTTTTTGCAACAATTTTTGATGGTTTCTTCTTTCACATCTTCCCAAGCTTCATGGAGTATCAATATGACTTTCTAAAGATTAACAACAAAGGCTTTTGTTTGATCAAACGAGTTCATGTAATCAACTACTAACTTTTTTCTGTAATAATGCTTTAAAATTTTTATTATGCCTGCATACATGGGTTGAAGATGAGCAGTTTTCTTTGGAAGCATTATAACTTCTATATTCTGAAAATATTTCTTCAAGCTATGACTTATCAAGAAGTAGATAAAATTTCTTTTTGTATTTTCTCAGTTCATCATCAAGATGTTGCATAAAACAATTAAAGAAATCGGTGGTCATCCATGCTTTCGAATTTGCGTGGTAATTACAGTATCTTGCAACATTAAATCCTTAAAAAAATCTTGGGTCCAAATCTATGTCCAATAACGAAAGTTTTAATTTTAATTGATCCACTAGCATTTAACATAAAGCTATGGTTATTCTAACTTAAGATTGTTTTATGTCTTTTCTTTCACTTGATGAAATCATTCTTATAGGAAAAGCTTGAAAAAAGTCCAGTTTCATCCATATTGAGTATAACTTCTGGGTCAATTCCTGTCAATTTTTGCTTTTGATGAATTGTAATTTCTGTTTTAATTTCTTTTTCTAGCCATATGGATATTTAATTTAAATAAATTAAAATTGTAAACAAGCTTAATATTTAAACAACATTAATCCGAAACTTTTAAAAATTATTAGAAATTTATTTCAAAAAAGAGCTTTCCGATTGCGGATCATGAAGTTTCGGATTAATGAATCAAATTTGTCTTGAGACGTTCGAAAATCGACGAAATAAATAAATTTTTTTCGGACTATGAAGTTTTTGGAATATTGAAGTACGGATTACTGAGGGTTGACTGTATATACCTTGCCACGTCTCAGATGGTTAAAAAATGTTTGTTTAAATTTAAAATTTTTAAATTATTTAATTTTGAATGAGTGTTTAAAAAATATTTCTTTTTTAATAAAATAAATTTTTAAAATTAATTAATTATTTAGTTTTTTAAATTGAAATTTAATTTTATTAATTTTGTTCCAATAAGCAAATTAAAATCTATATAGTTTTTCAGTTTCTATATGATAATTGACAGTATAAGCGATGTTCGAGTGGCGTTTTATAATATTTAAATCATTATCATATTTATGTTTGTTATAATTTATTTATTGCAATTTGTTTTTATTTATTCTTTTTAATAATCATTGGTACAAGTAGATACTGTCAAATCATAAATCTGCTCAATGAACAATGCTCAAATTTTTACAAAATGACCAATTTATTGTAATATATATATATATATTATGATTTAGTTTTGCAAATATTTTTGATAAAAAAAACTTAACATTTAATTCACAATTTAATTTTGTTTAAAAATAAAGTTTATTTGTTATTTTTTTGTTGGAATTGATGAATATTTTTTTAATTAAATCATTTAAATCAAATTTTTTAATTATGATTATTTTCATGTCAATAAATGTAGAAAATTAAAAACTGTGATAAATCAATGTTTGTAAAAAGTGGACAGAATTTTCATAAACTTTATGAGTTCTTTTTGAAATTTTTGTACTTTTGCACCAGTACCGTCAACAATGAGTTCCAAGGGTAAGGACACATTTTCAGCCATATTTTAATAGACACCAAATGAGAAAAACAAGATATTTTACTAATTTTACCTTTTATAAAATCTCTTGAAATCTAGGCTGTCAATGCCTTTGTCTTTCTCCTATCTACAAATTATTTTTCAAACAGCTTTTAATTTGAAATTTTACATGAAAATGAAATAGAGATACAGTGCGAACCGCATTACTGATAGCAATAGCATAGAACTGTATGGCATTAGTTCTGATATTGTTTTTAAAAAAAGTTTCATTTAACTGCGTAATTCATGTGATTTTGCTAAATGATTTATATTTTATTATTCAGTAATTGATATTTTTAGATCAGTTTTCGTATTTAATGCGTAAATTTGTGCATTTTTTTTATATAAATGTATTTTCTTTGCTATCGAAGATTTGTTTATTTAAAAGATTGTAGACTATTTTTACAACAATAACTAATACTGTCAACTCTCTTATTACAAAGTACTTTGAATACATTTTTTTTGGTGGCGCAAAAATTATGCCAGTAATACAATAAGACATCTTCATAAATTTGTGTAACTCTCACATAGCATCGATGCTTCGCGTATACATTCATATACTATTATTTAAAAAAAGATCTGATTCGTCAATTCTTGAGCACGCGAAATCATACACAATGAAACATGCGACAAATCATGTTGTCCATCGCTTTTCCTACATTTCTAAAATACCTGATGAACATCAGAAAAAATTTATTTTGTTTTAAGAAAAAATTGAAAATTTAAACCGTTGTAAAGAATGTAGAGAACCCAAGGCAGGATTATTCATTGTGTTAACTGTGCCTTTGCACAGGGACCCTGGGCCCGGCCCTGGAAATGTAAAATAAATAAAAAATAAAACGTATTTCCGATTTTCCCTTATCCGACTCCGTATGTGATTTTTTTATTTAAAAAATAAATACGTCATGACAGCATCACTAGTTGTTATTAGCAAGAGAAAATATTAATTAAATAAATAAATCAGATTAATATTAAAAAATCTTTATTTAAAAATATTTAACGATCAATTGGAAATAAAAAATGTTAGACAAACGTGTTTATCTAAGTGGAGCACTCAAATGTAAGCAAAAAGTTTAAAAAAAAGAAGAATTAGTTAACAGTCAGAACGTGAATTTGTTTAACACTCTCAGTGCCATGTCAGTCATTTTTGAATGACAGTGCTTTGCCGCTCGCACCACAACCACAATATTTTTCTGTCACCTTCTCAATTCCTTTAATAAAGTTATTAAATTTCATTTAACATACTCTGTGTCAGGTCGATTTGTCTGACAGAGACATTTTTTAAAATAAACTTGTCAGGTCAATGTGTCTGACAATAACTTGTTAAAAAAGGCCTGTTTTTCTGTGGCACTGAGAGTGTTAAATTGAGATTTACTGTTAACTATCAGTTGGAATCGGATATGGAAATCATAGAAACTGACATGCTTTGTTCAGATTCTCAAAAGTTAAACGTAGCTTCTGAAGAAACTGAAATGTTATTTAACTCTGAACTAATTCATGTAAAAGACAATAGTGGTGATATTCATTTAATTCCTCCTCAAGTTAGTCAAGTTGCTGAAGCGACTGAAGTCGAAAATCAAAACACATTATTGAATATTGAAGAATCTTCACAGGATGCTTTACAAAGGTTGAATTTAGTAATGACTAGGATTTGTGGACTAAAATTTCTGATAATATTCGTGAATTTTGGAATAGAAAAGGTTCAAATGATTGCCAACTTTATGATGATGATTTGGAAGCTTCCGAGAGAATGTTTCCAGATGGTAGAAATGAAAATTTTCATGATATCATTTAATTAGAAAACATATATCTAGTGAAAAATTTTTACGTTCGTGGCTGCTTTATTCACCGTCATCTGGAAGTATATTTTGCTTTGCTTGTCGACTATTCAAGTCAAATTCAAATTTCGCATTTGCTACTGATGATGGGTTTAGCGATTGGAATCATTCGACAGCATGCATTTCTCTGCATGAAAATAGTCAATGTCATAGAGATCCCATGTTAACTTTGGCTACTAGACAACAATATGCTGGTACAATAGACGGCCAAATGGAATTAGAATTTTCAAAAGAGGGGGATTATTGGCGTAATATTCTAAAAATAATTGTTGCAGTCATAAAGTTTTTAGCAGAATGAGGACTGGAGTTTAGTGGAAGTTATGAGTTGATAAATTTTTCCCAAAATCGTAATTATTTAGGAGTTCTTCAATAATAAAAAGTTACCCACCAGGTCCACAATTTTTTAATGATTTTTTGTATATATGATTTTCTTGAACTAAATTGGGTTTTATTTAATAAAAGATATTTTTTGGAATTAAAATTTTATTTTATGACAATCATACAATATAAATTATTTTTCGAATTGAAATGAGCAATTATTAGACTCGACATAGGACCGCAAAGGGTTAAGTCAGTTTGATTCCATATTAAGTAACCACATTGATAAATACGACAACCGAGGAAAAGGCAGAGCATCGTACTTGTCATCCACAATATGTGAAGAATTAATCAAACTTATGGGTGATAAATTGTTAAAAATTATTGCAAAAGAAATTAAGGAGCAAAAATATTATTCTTTTTCTGTTGATTCTACTCCAGATTTAGTCACGTCGATCAACTGAATGTTATCATACGCTACGTTGAAAAATCATCCCATCAAGCTAAGGAGAGGGTTTTGAAGTTTCTGCCTTTGGAAAGATTATCGTAAACATGCTCTGAAATAGGTGGTTGATAGCCACCATCTTCTGATTTTGAAACATTGGAGTTTGCAGGTTCAGCTTCTTTCTTGACTTTCTTTAAAAAAACTACCAAGTAATGTTCTTGATTTTTTATGCCATTTCGGCTTCCCGTTTTCCCTTGCGACATTGAGCCCACTTCTTTTTCTTCCTGACATGACTGAAATTATATATAAATTTATTAACATGGTTGAGTAGCAATTAGCATACAGATTGGAAAATAATGATTTAATAATTTTTTAAAATTATTTAAATATAATATATAATATACAAAGCTTGTAATGTTTATATTATTTTAATGTTAGACATCAGTAAAAAAAATATTTTACACCATTACAAGTTAAAAATGCTAAAGGTTTACGGATGCACTTGTAAACAGTTTCTTTGTATAGACGGTCTCTCCAGAGGCGAATATGATTTTTCATACGCCACGTTTACAAGTCTGCAGATATTTTTTTTCTGTGATTTAGCTAATTTGCAAGTGATGTGATTTCCAGTGTTGCAGGTAAAGTATGAAATATAGTTAAATCGGCAATATTGTATACATACCTGGGGCGAAGAGAAATCTTCGCGTCTCCTGCATAGTACTGATGAGAACCAAAACCTCGAAACTAGTCTTCTATTTGTGCACTGGGTATCACAAATCTTGTAATGTTTATAATATATACATTGCCGTATTTGTATCTTTGGTCCCATTATTTGTATTTAAAATTAAAAAGTACAAATATAAATTTTTAACTAATTATCTGTTGTTTTTGTTAATTTATTGATTTAATAAGAACTAAAAAAGTCAGTGAAGTACGCTTTAATTAAGTAAAATTTTGCTTTTCGTTACTTCCTTTTAACACATTAAAATTTTCGCTTTCATTTTTTGTCAGCAAATCATAAATTATATCAGAATAATCTATATTTGATGTAAAATCTGTTTCTATTAATGATATAGCTAATGTGTTTAAGCGTTGTTCCTTCATAGTAGATCTTAAATAGGTTTTCAAGCTTTTCAATAACGAAAAACTGCGTTTCGCAGAACAGTTACTTAAATGCGTGCACAAAAATATTTTTAAGATTATATTTATATTTGGAAAGGCAGTTTCTAACTTTTTGCTATATATTAATTTACTGAGCTCTAATAACGAATTTTCAGAAATTTCATTAGCATTCAAATATGAACCCAAGTGCACACACTCTTCCATAAAACATTCATCTAACTCGTTCTTGTATATCTGGTATAAATTTTCTGCATTTTCTAATATTAATTTCGGTTGGTATTTCGTTAAATTGTTTAAAAATTCAAAGTTTTTGTAAATTAATTCATATGCTTCAAGCCTCTTTTTCAGTTCTTTTTCACATGAAATTATAACATTAAATGTTTTGGTTTTAAAATTCTGATTGCTATGTCATTCCGATTCTTCAATTGTTTCATCATGAAAAATTTTCCGTTTTCGCCCTCGTTTTCTTTCAAATTCTTTAACAAAAGATATTTCTTTGGCTTTAGATTCATATTTTTCATATAAATTTGACATTGAATTTACGAATTCAATTAATGATTTGTATTGCTCAATAACAATCGATAAATCATTTTCAATGGATTGTAACTTTAAACTAGTAGCATTAAAACTTTCTAAAATAGATTTCCAAAATGTCATCATAAAAGCACATTCGAGACGATTCATTTGTTTGTTAATATTTTGAGCTTGGCTTCTAACTTAAGAAGATACTGTTTCATCTTGTGATATTTTTTTTAAAGCTTCAGATATTCCCGCCAAGTTTTTATACAGAGCTTTGCATGCATCATACCGACAAGACCATCTTGTTTCGGAAAGATTTTTTATGGTTCGCCCTTTTAAAGTAGTAGTTGACACTAACCAACGACTTGTTGAAGAAGAAAAGAAATTAAATAATTCTTGTAAAAAATTGAAAAAGGATGCTGCATCTCGGCAACAATCTGTCACAAATTTTCCAAATAAGAATATTTTCAAAATTTTAATAAATCAGGGTAATAAATAAACAATGATAATTTGTAATAAGACTATTTTGGTAAATAAGATTATTATTTCAATTACGATATTTATCAATGTTTTTTATATTTAAAATATAATTACACCTCTTGTAATTATCTTATGTTTTACCAAATGCGTGCGACCCACATCCCATTTATCCGCCATAAACACGTTTCCACTGTTCGTTATTATTTCCTTTAATTTACTATCCTCATCAATCTTTAGATGTTCCAAGGTTCGCGTCAATCTTTCTCCATTCTTTATTTATCTGACGAATTTTGCTTCAATGTTACAAATATAGTTCTTGTCTTTTTCACTAGATTCGATATCTTTCTTTTTTGTCAGCCTATATCCAAATGCTTCTTGTAATTCTACTTCTCCAATCACCTCTGGTGTCACTTTCTCCACCACAATGAATCTAACTTCCTTAGAAATATCTCCGATAGTTACTTTAACCTTTGTTCTTCCAATTGTCTCTATCGCACTTTCGTTTGCACATCGTAACTTATCGTCGCTTCTCATCAATTGTTGTCCTCGTAACTTGTTAAAACAGTTCACACTCATTATGTTTATTCGTGCTCCGGTGTCTAATAAACAGTCGAAAATTTCCCCATTCATCATTACTGTTACACTAGGTCCTCCCTGTAGCTTGTTATATACAATTTCTACCTCATGCCCCGTTTCAATTGTTCCAATTCTTTCCACTTCCTCTTCAAACCTTTCTCTCCTTAGGAACCTGTATACTTTCTCACTTACCCTTCCTACATTCTCCCACATTTCTACCCCTTGAGGATATCCCGTCCACTTTTTTGTTAGTATATGGCTCCAACAAACTCCTCTACTGGTGGAGCCCTTTTGTTTGGGTACGTCCTACTAAAATTATCTTCATTTGTCTCTACGCACGATTCCATTTCCTCTTCTTCTTCGATTCCATTAATCCGGTTGTATCTGTTTCCTGTCGGTCTTTGTTTCTCTATTGATTTCTTGTAACTCGACTTTGTATAACATTCTTCTGATCTATGACCATTTTTGTTGCATCTTTACACCGTATTTCTTTACATAACCTTCTTATATTGCCTTCTTTCCCACAACCAAAACATCTTGGCACTTTTTTATCTGGACAATTCCTACTGATAGTCCGCTTCTGTGACATGTCCAGCACTCTATCTTACTTCTTACTGGACATTCTATTTTCATGTAGCCTATTTTGTGGCATAGCCAGCACTCTGGTTCTTCTCGTCTGACTTCTTCTCTTTCATCTTTCTGCTTGTACTGTCCTCTTCTCTGTGGATCCTGATACACCACTCTTGCATAACTTTTCAAAGCGTTGATATGATCTCTCTGCCTGTCCACTTTATCCATCAGAATTAATGTTTCCTTTATCTCCTCTGTGCTTTTTATCTTCCGCAATATTACTTCTTTCTCAACTTCTTTATTCTCAGCACAAACTATCAACATCTTTGCTGTTAATTTCTCTTTGGTGAATTCTTTATTCTCAAAAAACCTGTCAACAAGGTCCTCCACTTTTTTAAAATATGTTTCAATCTCTTCGCCTCTTCTTTTATAATTCAATAAACTTTCCATATCCTTTATTACGTCTCTTTCGTAATCAAATGCCATTCGTAACCTGGCTTGAAATCCTTCTGCTTTTTTAACTGTTTTCGCATATTTCTCCAATAGATCCTCGTCGATCATGCATGCGGTCAATCTTTCCTGTTCTTTTTTATTGATGCCTTTAGCATCGAAATAGATCTCGGATCTTCTGATGAATTTTTCCAAGTCATCACCTTGACAGAACACTTTTGGCAATAATCTTTCGGTAATCACGTCGGTGTTTACCGCTGCCACCATATTAGGATTCTCATCCGTTTTTAACTCACTAAATAATTCCATAAAATTTTAATTAATAGAAGATATCTCAAAAAAACTTGTCTGATCTTATTTTTGTTATTTAAACAAATTTCAGATTTTCTTAGAATATTTCTTTGATAAAAATATTTTTTAAAATTGATAAATTTTCTTTCTTCTTTTTCAATAAAAATATTTAAAATTTTTACCAAATTTCTAATTAATCTCTAAGAATCTATTAACTTCCTCATATTCCAGACTTAAGGGTGAGCGACGGTTTGTTAGACAATTTTTAAAAACACCACGACGTCTTCAACCTGGATGAGACAGGACTCTTCTAGTAACTACTTCTGAACAAGACCATGGTTTTCAGAGGAGGTCAATGTACAAGAGGAAAGAAAAATAAGCAAAGAATTACTTTTTTAGTTGAAGCAAATATGATTGGAAGCGAAAGGTTTCCTCTTCTGATAATTGGCGCTTCCAAAAGACCCTTTGCTTTCGAGAACAAGGAGATCTTGGTCGAATACAAGAGAACTCTAAGGCATGGATGACGGCGAAGCTTTTCGAAGAAATAATGCGTGCGTGGCACGAACGACTTCTCCAGCAGTGATGTAGAATGCTGATTTGTCTTGACAACTTTGCTGGTTACTCTGTCGAGCTCGAGTTAAACAACATTCAACTAGTCTTCTTCCCACCCAAGACGACAGCCAACTCGCAACCAATGGATCAAAGAATCATAGAAAACCCCAAATGCCACTTCAAGAAGTTCCTGCTGTGTCACTGAATGAAAGGAGTTTAAGTTTACGTTGCTTGAAGCTTTACATGTCGCCCAAAGTGCTTGGTTACAGGTCAGCAAGTCGATGATTAGAAATTATTTCGCGAAAACTAAGTTTATTGGAGATGAGATCTAAACTGAGATACACGATGCGGAGTTCTGTCTTCCGAGGAAAAGATGCAAGAGAACGAGGAGATCAAGCTCTCTGATTTTCTCAAAGCTGATGAGCATTTCATGACTGGTGAGACTTTTACATTGGAGGAGATGCTATGCGGCGAAGAGCTAATGGGAAGCAAGGATCACGATATAACTGTTGAGGAGGAAGTCGTTTCATTAATAATTTAACTTATTTCACTATCATACTAAGAGACTAACATTTTGGTCTCAAGAAAACTCACTCTTTATATCTAAGCCCCTTACCTTTTTACAAAAAAAACTCACTTATCCAATTTAATATATTGAAGTTGGTACATGCGCAGTTCATACAGATCGAGTACTGACTGTTCAATATAGATTCGGTCTATCTAAACAGATTTTATCTTTATTCAAGTGTGCCACAACTAAATTGCTGATAATAGTCATAGATTTTCTAAATTGGTGTTTGAAGATTATGTAATGAGCTTTTCGGCTTAATTACGAAATTTCAAATTCAAGCGCTTTTTCCACTGATTTACCGTATATGGCATATATACTATATGCTATTGTTATAAAGCTTAAATAAATCTCTATAAAGCTCACTAGTAAAATTAACATGCAACTGAAGGTTTTTTGTCAATGTTTGATTTAAAAATTGGTGGTTACTTAAATTTAATGGCACGGTGAACATTTACAACGACCACATCCAATTCGATATAAATCTTAAAATATTGAAAGAACATGGTTCTTCTTGGGCCAATGGGTGAGTATCAATTTCTCAACTTTTACACCGGTGGACACATCTTTTACAGAGTAAGAAGGAAATTGTACAAATAATCATACAGATTCAATATTATTATATACCCAAGTAAATCTGCATACCGAAGTTTTTGGCTTAGAGCCAAACCATATAGATTATTAATATAATGTATTCCTCGTATTCCTCCCTCAAAAAAATTGAACATCTCCTTGTCCAATATAATCTTCAAAAGCAGATAAAGTTAAAGGATGATCTGACAGTGATTTTACATTTTGCCAAAGAACAATTTACAAATTACATACTATCAATAAAACGAATAGGCAAATTTTTATTATAAGATATTGCTGATATAACGTTTTCAATGGAAGTAGGGATAATATTCAACTTCCACAATGAGAATTTTCTAGTAGGACCCCTCAAGTTGTGAAAGACTACAGAAAAATGTTTTTGAATTTGTCGATAAATTTACTACAAGCAGCACCGATATAATTAACTAAGAAGTGACAATGATACCTGATCATTTCTAATAAATTTATACAAAGGTAACCGGTTGAAGAAAAAAACTCATAGTTTAAGCGGTGTTTTGCAATAAATTTCATAATAATAGAGAACTATTGTGACACCAATATTCAAAATCTTTTGTCATTGATTTTATTTGGGTTTACATTTTATTTTTGTGCAACATATCTCCTATCTAATTTATTTCATTATTATAATATATATTTTTGGTAGAGCACTCACAATACCACGTAAAAAAATAGCGACGAAAATAATAATAATTCTGTCGCGGTTAATTATCAGTGGTTTATCAAATCAATGACTACTACCCAACTCCAATAATGATAATGACACCAATTACTCAATGTAACTCAAACTTATTCGATTGCTTATTACAACGCTTTGGGAGGAATAGAAGCTTGGAACACTTTTTTTATGACACAGTACTAGACTGGCATACGGGGATATTGGGCCGTAAATTACTAATTACACCGATATTTGCAAGGCATAAATGTGTTTCCAGTCCAGCCCTGTAAAATTGATACCTTTACTTTCACTGGCTCACTGATTTAGCAATTATATTCCATTTTCTCTTGGGGTGTTTCATTTTATTTTTATCTTTTGGAATTCTGAATATTTCGTCTTCTATAATCTCCTCTAATTAAACTTAATAAATTTTCTTGTGTTTTGCAATGTGTCTTTCTTTTATACCTTTATATAACAACGGTGGGCAAATGCGGCTCTTCGTTGAGTAAACTGCGGCTCTTTGATAATTGAATTTTTGATAATTGAATTTGAAAATTGAATTCGATTTTTTTATTTTGAAATTTTTTCAACTGAATTTTTAAAAAAAAATTTTTTGTTGCAATTGTATTTTCATGGTTAGTTCATTTTTACCTGTGTCACAAAATAGGTGTAAACAGAATTAAAATTTATAGTGTCATTCGATGGCGGTATTTAGAATCAAAATTTAATATTTCCTTATTACATTCTACCTTGTTTGATTCTTTTTATAAGCAATATTTAAATAATACATGTCTCACTACACTATATACCAGGGGTGGGCAAGTGCGGCTCTTTGATGAGCCATGTGGCTCTCTAGGACCTCATGCGTGCCCACCCCTGTTATATAAAGTAAAAAGCTGGTAATAAAGCGCTTCGAAATCCTAGTTTGTTTTCCAACATATCATCGGATTATCAATGATGTATCATTTTTCGTTTCATTCATTTATTGTAGCCAATTTCGCCCGATCATTTTGAATTAATTCTTTGTTATACCGACATCCTCGACAATATCAAAAACATTTTCTGTACTTTTATGTATTACCCTAATCGAAAAGGAACGTATTTGAAAAACTATTATTAATTTTGTTCATTAGAAACAAATATACATGCAATAAAAAACATGTTGACAATTCAATAGAAATTTTTTTTAAAAAGCCTCAAGAAAACAGATTTACATAATATATCACCGTTTACTATATACATCGAACTGAACTGAAAAAAATAAACATGTTTTTAGCTTTCAAAAAATCGTAGATATTAACTATAACTTATAAT
Source organism: Schmidtea polychroa (assembly GCA_959609185.1). Lineage (NCBI taxonomy): Eukaryota > Metazoa > Platyhelminthes > Tricladida > Dugesiidae > Schmidtea > Schmidtea polychroa. Next base: position 26,467 of record CAUHTR010000870.1, on the reverse strand, counting down.
ATATTTTAAAAACATTAAGATATTTTGAACTAAAGGAAATGAGCCAACCTAATATATTTGGTGAAATATAAAAAAACAATCAACAGTTTATTTCAAATGCAATAGCAAATCCCCAACTCGTGTTTAGCAAACATCTATACAAGTAATTAATATAATATCATTAACGAATAAAATAAACTTACACCAACAGTCTGTATCCAATGGAGGTAAAATCCAATCCTTATTAAATTTAACAAAATTATCATATTGCTCGGATAATTTTTCACTGAGACACTTTGCAAATTCTTTTTTCAAATCAGATTCCATTTTTTTAATCATTTCATTGCAAATAGATGTTGTTTCCGTGAGACTATATTTAGGAATGTTTTCGTTTAAAAATGACTGACTTTTATATGTTTCTGAAGACAAGGAAGAAGTTGATGGATCATTTTCTAATTCTTCTTTTTCATTTGGTATTTGAACTTCTTCAATTGTATGAAGTCGATGATAAATAGTTGATTGTGATACATATAGATTTCGTCTTTCTTGATGATCTGAATATAAACATATTTTTTTAGAAGGATTAGTAAAATCGGTAATATCAGAATGTCTTTTTAATGAATAAGGATACATAAATCTTCGATTGGTATTGTCAACATCTTCTATTTCACAAGGTCTTTTTAATGTAGAACAAGCCATATATTACAAATATAATTGCAAATTTAAATAATGCAAAAAATTATAAATTTAAACAAATATATGAAAAGGTAATTATCAAATATAAATTATTTTTAAAAAGTAATGTTCTAAGAAAATATATGATTTTATCAAAATAAATATTTTAAAATATATTATATATGCGAAAATAGAATAAATTATACTAGATTTTTGTAAATCCAATGATTTAAACTTAAAAATATTTAAAAAATTTAAAAATAGAATAAAAATCATATTTATTTATAAATTTTATTTATTAAGAAATAAATAATAGAAAATTATGTATTGTTATGAAGACTAATGATTTTTATATTTAAAGAAAAATAAACAAATAAAATTAAAATTAAATATAAAGTTGAGTTTTTCTAGATTTAATATTCCAACAAGTAGATATATTAAGGCATTTTGAACGCGGAGATAGGCCGTGGGCTAGGCCTAGCTCGGTAAACGGTAAGCACAGTTACTAACTCTAAGGAAAAGATTTTGAGATAAATTATAAAAGAAAGGTAATTATTAAATATTAATTATTTTTAAAAAATAATGCTCTAAGAAAATATTATTTTTTATCAAAAAAAATTATTTTAAAATGTATAATATATGCGAAAATAAAATAAATTATAATGGATTTTTGAAAATCCAATGTTTTAAACTTTTTAAATTTTTAAAAATTTTTAAAATAGAATAAAGATCATATTTATTTATAAATTTTTATTTATTAAGAAATAAATAATAGAAAAATATGCATTGTTATGAAAACTAATGATTTTTGTATTTAAAGAAAAATAAATAAATAAAATTAAAATTTGTTGGGTTTTGGATTATTTCAAGTCGGTTCTCTCTGACTCCTAGTGTTCTTTAAATCAAAACAATGAACGACCCAACGTATATTGAAACAACAGGTTCACAATTTATTATCACGCTATAATTACCAATCAAAGTTTTATACGATTCTCCGCTCGGCGTTGATGCTTTGCAAACAAACAATATTCACCTTTTGATCCTTTAGATTCTCTTGGTTTTCCTCGGTTTCTGTTTGGTTTGATCCCTTTTCACCTTTCCGTATTCTTAATTCTATTTCTTCTTTTCCCTACTTTCCCTAATTCGTTTACCAACTTTTCCTACAGTCTGATTCTTCGAACCCTAGCTGAGGCAAAATGCCGATTTTCTCTGATTTTCCCTTTGCTTATATACTCCCCGAAATCAGGATGACAAATGGTTATTGCCGAGCCAATCTCTCACTTGACATTCGCTCCTACGTATTTGCTTCGGCTGTCACCCATAATGGTCCAACAAATCCAGATAATTAATGGCCCTACCGGTCTTCCTACGCGCGCTATCTTCTCCTTACTCTTTTCCCATTAATCATTGTGTCAAGCTAATGGGCCCAAATCTTCCTTCTGTTTGCTTTTCTTCTTGTTTACCCAGCTCGGGTTTCCTTTATCTCTCGGGTTCTCCATTGGCTCGGGTTTCCCATTAGCTCGGGTTTTCCATTAGCCAATTAATTAATTAATTAACGTTTTCTGTTTTCATACATTTGAATGTTTTTCGACCCTTCCTGACCATTTTCTGATAAATCCCTAATCATAATCTTGTTGACCATTAGCTAATCTATACCTGTCCCGTTTTGCCCATTCGATTTCGATGATTTTACAATTTATTAATTTTTCTCGGATTTCCGGATTCTTGCCTTTCGTAATTGCTTTTGGCATTTTCTAATACTGCTTCCATCACAGTTTCCTTTACTATCAATTCTGTGCATGATCCCGCTTTTATTTGTCTTTTCTCTTCACTTATTAACCTAAATTTCATTTTAATTTACAGACCTCAACAAATTAAATGTAAAGTTGAGTTTTTCTAGATTTTATAATCTGATTAGTAGATAAACTCAAATTTTAAGTAAGTTACTTGTAAAATCAAACAGATGACATGTAAAATTATGTAAGCCAACTCAAATTTAGATAGTTTATTTATTTAAGGTTAAATAAAGTAGGTTACATATAATTGACTCTAAGGAATAGATTTTGAAAGAAATTAAAAAAGCTATTCCAGTGAGCACTAAAATAATAAAAAAACGGGAAAATGTTACTGATGAAATGGAGAAAGTGTTAGTGCTGTGGGTCGAAGATCAAACGAGTCATAACGTGCCATTAAACCAAAGCCTAATTTAATACAAGGCTCTAACTTCATTTAACTTAATTAAGGCTAGCAAAAGGGACGAGGCTAAAGATGATAAGTTTGAAGCAAGCAGAGACTGGTTTATGCAATTTAAAGAAAGAAGCCAGTTAAACAATGTTGTGGTTTGGTCCTCCTTGGCCTACGAGGAATTATTGTAATTGGAAGGATCAGAGATGACTGCAGTTGCAGCTAACAACATTAATTTTTTGTGGGAATTAACTTGAGATAGACGAGTGGCATTTTTATTATTTTGATAATTGTTAATGGGATCTGACAGAATAAATATTGGAGTATGACTTTGTTCATTCTTTTTATCAGCCAATTCGATTGAACTTTCACAGATATATTCTAATAATTTATCCTTTCGAGTACTGCTTTATTTTCATCGCAAGATTTTTTGTCTGGAGAAGTTTCTTTAATGATGAAGTAGAAACACAATGAAACGAATAATACGATAATAATAAATGTCTTATTTCTTAGACCGATATTTAAATGAATTATAAAATTGTTGCTTATTTGAAAATTTTGCATCGGCGCACAAATGTAAAATCCAACAATTCCCAATAGAAGGAGATGAAATGCCTGCTAGATCATTGAAACAATCAAATTACGCAACTATATCTTCAATGTATATCAATGTAAATAGTCCGTTCAGAATAATCAAAATTAAAAATAATTAACAAGCTATATATTCAAAAGTTAATATACAAAAAAAATTAATATATAAACAAACGTTTTTTCAATAATCTAATTTATTAATTTTAAATAAATGTTTTTTTAAAACGCCTGTAAAATCATTACATGCAATATTAAAGTGCAAGGTGAGTTAGTTTTGATATGGAAGCTGCAGAACGTTATCCAGCTGAGCTAGCTGAGTTAATTAAAGAATGAGGCTACAGAAACAACTAATTTTCAATGTTGACGAAACGTCCCTATTCTGGAAGAAGCTACCGGCTAGAGCTTTCATAGCTAAAGAAGAAAAAGCAATGATAGGCTTCAAAACTAGCAAGGATAAGCTGACTCTTTTGTTAGGAACAAATGCAGCTGGTGACTGCAAATTAAAGTCAATGCTCATATATCATTTTGTTGGGCTAGAACAGAGAATCGAGAGCTTGTCTTAACGAATCAAAAATATATAACATAAAAATCGCACCAAGTTAAATTAAAACACCAATCAATACAAACTAAAGTACATAACACATGGATGATAAATAAGACCCGGGTAATAAAATAAAGGTCGCAATCACTAACACCATTAGGAGATATCGCATTCAAAATATCTATCAACTAAAAATTAAAATAATAATAAATAAAATAATGGGTAATAAATTAATTAATAATATGGAAATTTTTTTAAATATATAAATGTAAAATTTAAAATAAAATATCTAGTAAACGGATAAAATAATAAAAAGTAGAATAAAAGTAGTAAAATTAGATAAACCATAAAATTTATAAAACTAAATTGTTTAATGAAAACTAAAAATAAAACCAACAAAATTATTTAAATTATAAAACTTATAAAACCAAATTGTTTACATTAATGAAACTAAAGTAAAATTAACTGAACTTATTTAAATTATAAAACTTGTAAAACTAAATTAAAATTAGCAAAAACTATTTAAATTATAGAATTTATATAGATAAATCTTAAAAATTAATAAAAATTAGAATTTTGATTAATTAAATTAAAAAATAAATAATTGCACACATTCATGCATGCATGCAAAAATTAATCAGAATTGCCTCGCATTCTAATTGGATATAGTAGCAGAGAATGCGTAGGCGTATAATTCAATCAGTATAAATACAGAGTGAAATTTCATTTTTTGGGCTCTCTCACAACTGGTTAACTGAAAATCGCTACAGTAGATAATTCAAATCCCGTAGCTCTCGATTTTCAGTTTTTATGCATGTATGGTGAGGTAAATTTGATTTTTGTTAATTTTAGGTTAATGATAAATTTATATGAAATAATATGTAATTTTTAGGATTTAGTAATTGAATTTGTTTGGCTAATTTTGTGTCTGTTCATTTTAATTTTAACTTGGAATAATATTTTAATAGGAGTAAGATGAGTTTGATTTTATTAATGACAAATTTATATGATGTAAAATGTAATTTGTAGGATTAAATAAAATTTTTAATTGATTCTTGAGTTTTTTCTATGCTATTTTTGTCTTTTTTTTGGATAATAATATAATATAGGTTGGGTTTTCATGAAATTTATGTATCGATGCTCTGAGCTGGGGAAGGTTTGTGGACGGGCGGTACTACGTGCTGTTAGTCGACAGATGTTTCACCAGTTGGGTCCATCGGGTTAGGGGATATAGATAGGGATATGAACGGTTGGAGAGGGTAAAATCAATTTGCGATAGTTTAGGGCCTTATTTAGAGTTAGATAGTATAGGACGGCTCAGTCACTTTTATTTTCATAGATATTTCTGAGTTAGGAGAAATAATAGGATAGTTATGTCCAGTTTTCGGTAGACAAAGTAGGTTTAGGCAATCTTATAGAAACCACGAATAGTTAAGATACCCGATAGTTCAGGATTAGAAATACAGGCAGATCTCTGCTCAAATTTTCATGAGAAGTGTGGAAACATGTTTTATTAACTTGTGAATAAGGGCCGATCCCTACTCAAAATTTTGAAAAAACAAGGTTACATTTTTCACAAGAACCGCCGAAAATATGGAACGACACTTATCGACTAGAAAATAAATTATCGACAAGTATTATAGAAAACACATAATTATTTATTACAGAAAAATAAGGGCGCATCCCTGCACAAAATTTTGAAAAAAGAACAATAGGAAACATATTGAAATGAGGACCATAGCTGAATAAAATAGAAAAGTAGAAAGTAGAAAATGATTAATGACGTAAGACCTGGAACCCGAAGAGAAAATACAATGGGGAATAGTTTTAGCAATAGATCTCACCTGCTCATTGTTTTTTCACCTCTGTGTACATTTCCAACATGGTCATCGCCATGGGTACACAAATGGTTGAAGGTGCAATAGTCATGGAGGTGCTTAGGAAAGAGTCGAGTGAATATCTAAATTACTCCTGACGTATTTAAAATAGAAAATGACACACCCCTAAGTAACCAACAATTTACTAAATCCTAGGACCTTGAAGAATTATGAAAAGTCAGCCTACTTGTTTATTTTCAAGCAAACAAGAAAACCTGGATGACTGCCAATCTTTTTACGAAGGGGTCCACTGAGTATTTTAAGCCTACTATCCAGGCCTACTGTTTAGACCAACAATTTCTCTTTAATATTCTGATACTTAGTGATAATGCTCACGGCCGCCATAGAGTTATAATGGAAATATAATGGAAATTAAAGATTAAAGTGATTTTTTTCCTCCTAACACTATATAATTTTCTGCAGCTCATAGACCAAGGAGTGATCTCGACTTTGAAAGCGTATTATTTACGCCTAATATTTGCAAAGGCTATTGCTGCACTTGATAGTGATGACGATCCCAATGAACCACAAAAATAAATTGATGAAAATAGTTTCACTTAGAATAAATCTATTTTATTTTAAAAAGTTTTCATTTGTATTAAGATATTAAGTGTGTAATTTTTATCTAATTGTAAAAAATTTTAAACTTGCTATGTTGCTTTCAAAATATTTTTAATTTTTTAATGTTTTTTTGTTATAGAATATCATGTAATGGGTACCATGAAATGATTGAATACTCAAAAGTACTTCTATTATATCTGCAGGGAAAGGCTTCCAGTAACACCTTTAATTCAGAGTAGGTTCCATTGGTATTCTAAATTTAAAAAAAGAGATCAAGACAATCTGCAGTAAATGATCGTCTAATTTATCTACGTGGTCAACTGGAAAGTTAAAGAAGATACCATTTTCGACTTCAATGGCATGACGAGAGAAAGAAAATCACAGTTACTTTTGTATGAATAAAGTTAAAGGTTTTACAAAAAAGAGCGAGTAAAGAGAGTGAAAATCACCCAAAACAAATTAATACAATTTCTTCTTCAAAACAGAGCTGACAATGGAGATGGTATTGAAGAATATATGCTTAAAAATGCAACTAGATCACTTTATTAAAAGACTAAGAATATCACATGTGTTGGGCCAGAAGGTCATTAATTAACAATTAAATTAATTAAGTAAAAGTAATAAAAATAGGTTATTGGAGCTAGAAAAACAACATATAAAAGTATAAGAGACACCAAATAAGCAATAAATTAAACAAACACTTAATTAAAAAATAAAACATAAATAATAAAAATTAATAAAATGCAAGAAGTTGCAGCAAATAAACATATTGGAAAAAGCAATAAATGGAAATAGGATTTAATAATAAATTAAAATCTTTAAGAAAATTTAAATAAATTAAATAAAATTTATCAAAAAATTTCCCGTTTAATCGGATTAAATCAAAATAAAACGCGCCATCAGCCAACGAGTTATGCCATCAACTGAATGGTCGAGAAAAACATAAATACTGCTCCAACAGAACCAACACACCTTGTTACCTACTGTTTATAAATTAAATATTTTTGTTTATGCAATTTTGTTAATTTGAACAAGTATATTTTAGTTTTCTGTTTTGTAAAATTTAATAATTTTTACACATAATTGTGTCAACACTTACAATAGATACATTTTCCTATTTTTTTGTTAATTTACACAATTTGAATTTAGTTAATTATTTGAATCTATTTTCTAACATGAATAATAGAAAACATTTTGAGACAGTCCAAATCTGTAAAAGGAGTGTTGGGCTAGAACCGAGAGCTTGTTTTAATGAATCAAAAATACATAACATAAAAATCGTACCAAGTTAAATTAACACACCAATCAATACAAATTAAAGTACATAACACATTGATGATAAATAAGACCCAGGTGATAAAATAAAGGAACGAAAATAAAGGTCGCAATCACTAACACAATTAGGAGAAACATCACATTAGGAATAGCTAACAACTAAGAAATAAAATAATAATAAATAAAATAATGGGTAATAAATTAATTAATAATATGAAAAATTTCTAAATAAATAAATTTAAAATTTAAAATAAATTATCTAGTAAACTGGTAAAATAATAAAAAGTAGAATAAAAGTAGTAAAATTAGATAAACCATAAAATTTATAAAACTAAATTGTTTAATGAAAACTAAAAATAAAACCAACAAAATTATTTAAATTATAAAACTTATAAAACCAAATTGTTTAAATTAATGAAACTAAAGTAAAATTAACTGAACTTATTTAAATTATAAAACTTGTAAAACTAAATTAAAATTAGCAAAAACTATTTAAATTATAGAATTTATAAAAATAAATCTTAAAAATTAATAAAAATTAGAATTTTGATTAATTAAATTAATTAAATTAAAGAATAAGCAATTGCACACATTCATGCATGCATGCAAAAATTAATCAGAATTGCCTCGCATTCTAATTGGATATAACAGAAGAGAATGCGTAGGCGTATAATTCAATCAGTATAAATACTGAGTGAAATTTCATTTTTAAAAAACTCTCACGCTCAACTGGTTACACAACAATTCATTTACTGGCAATGAACATATGCTCTCAATTTTCGATTCCATGCCATCGCGGTGAGGTAAATTTGATTTTTGTTTTGTGTAATATAATTTTGTTAGGTCTAATGTTATTTTAAATTGAAGTTAATTTTCGTTAAGGTTATTTAGTTAATTTATTTTGTTATTTAGATAATGTTATTTTAAATTGAAGTTAATTTTCGTTAAGGTTATTTAGTTAATTTATTTTGTTATTTAGATAATGTTATTTTAAATTGAAGTTAATTGTTAATATTGGTATGATAATATTCATTTTGTTGTTGTTAAGTCTAATGTTATACAATTTTAGGAATTAATAAAATTTTCAACGAAATTTGTTTTTAATTAATTCTTATGTTTGGCGTATGTTATTTTTGTCCTTTTTGAATAATATTATAATTTAGGTTGGGTTTTTCTTGATATTTATGTGTCGATGGTCTGGGCTGGGGAAAGGTTTGTGGACGGGCGGCACTACGTGCTGTTGGTCGGCAGATATTTCGCCAGTTGAGTCCATCGGGGTACGGAATATAGATAGGGATATGAACGGTCAGAGGGGGAAAATCAATTTGCGATAGTTTAGGGCACTATTTAGAGTTAGAAAGATTAGGACTTTTATTTTCATAGATATTTCTGAGTTAGGAGAAATATTAGAATAGTTATGAACTGTTGTCGGTAGAGGAAGTAGGTTTAGGCAATTTTATAGAAACCACGAATAGTTAAGATATTCGATCGTTCAGGATTAGGAATACAGGCAGATCCCTGCTCAAATTTTCATGAGAAGTGTGGAAACATGTTGATTAACTTATGAATAAGGGCCAATCCCTGCTCAAATTTTTTGAAGGATAATTTGGATATTATAGAAGTATAGAATAATAATAATTAGATGGAAAATAAGGGCGGATCCTTGCGAAAAATTTTGTAAGAGAACAATAGGAACAATAGACCCTTAATTGAGGACCACAAATGATCTAAAAACAGCATACATAGTGAATAATGACGTAAGACCTTCTATCGGCCGTCTAGAACCCGAAGAGAAAATACAATGGGGAGAAGTTTTAGTAATAGAGCTCACTTGCTCATTGTTTTTTCGCCTTTGTGTACAGTACCAACATGGTCGTCGCCATGGGTACACAAATGGTTTAAGGTGCAATAGTCATGGAGGTGCTTAGGAAAGAGTCGAGCGGATATCTAAATTACCCCTGACGTATTTAAAATACAAAATGACATACCCCTAAGTAACCAACAGGAGTATCCAACTGGCTAATGGATGAACCTGCGGGAATGCATTGAGCAGTTCCTCGATCGGATTAAGAAGTTAGTCGAGTGGAGTGTGAATTAGGAACCTTTGGTAGATTGGTCTTTAGGAATTTAGAAATGTATGCAGGCGGCCTACAACATAATTATAGCAGGTTGGGTCTTCATTTGGAAGCCGTAGGACGGTTTGAAGCTTTCAATGGTCGGAATCGGGGTATGGGACAGATAGAGAACGGGTCTTTTCACCTGAGGCCCGAACAGTGGAGGTGGATAATCCGCGAGGGTAGAAACATGGATGACCGGCAGGTCAGACAGACGGAGAACACCACGCGGTTAACCCTACTAGAATCTTTGTGTCACAAGAATGATCTGGATTCTAGTTTAAGGTAGGAGAAAGTAAAATTAAGTCCATATATTTTATTCACAATTAAGGAAAAAGTCTGTTTCAGGGAAATAAGGAATGTGGTTAAATGTCCATCGATTGATTTTTAGTGTCAAAATGCTGATAGGCTAAAAGTTGAATAAATAAAACATCACTTATAGACGAAAAATAAATAAATTAAACACAATATCGAAATGTCGGAAAGTCGACAAATTCAATGCAATATCGATAGGCTAAACTTCCCACTCGAATCTGAACTGTTAGACCCAACATGACCAACGAGAGAAAGATCAAAGGATAATATGCGATCCAAAAATCACCTTCAGAGAACAGGCCCAGAGGCTGATCGAGGTGAATACCGGCGTCGGAAACATCTTCATATTCATTCATATTGTTTCACACCATCGTATCTCTCCTTACCAAGTTACCTCAATCAGCAAGCCTATTCGAAAAGCTAAAAACCGAACGAACGTCAATTAGATGGAAAACGCTGATAATTTGATGTTGAATATATTTTTTAATTTTATTATTTTTTTGTTGCTTGCTTAATTTTAGATCTAATTGTTATTCTAAATCGAAACAAACCACTGTTAGAAAAATGCATATATAGTTTAATCATTTGATTCACATTTCGTCTATCATAGTCTATGGTTGACCTACAAAACCAATTGACCAATTTAATTTTGTATTTTAAATCTAAATTTTCGTTTGTTAGAAATTTTAGGTGTTAAATAACGACTGTGTTTTAGTCCAAATGAACATAATCATGAAAGGGACAACCGGAAATAAGGGGCCACATCTTTTATAATAAACACTTGAATCCAGAGGCGTGTCAGAGCTTTAGCAGTCCTTGAGATGGGGCTCAGCTTTTGCTGACGGCCGCCAACTAAAAAGTAGTACAATTGACGCTTCCGACGGGCATTTAGCTTTAAAATCTTACGAAAGGACAGATGGTGAGATGTGGGGAGCAACATGGCAGGAAGGAAATTAACAAGTATAGACAGAACGTTTTCCAACTCGTAACCCATCAAAATGAAGTTCTGAGAAGATTTAAAAGTTGTGGTATTGCTAAATGGAATGGAACTGTTTCAATGGTTATTGAATAGTCACGACAGACGGATCACCATACAAAAAATCAATGGCTATCAAGAACATCATTAAATTTGGAATCTTTCAGCAATATCATAAGGCTATAAATAGTAAAAGAGAACCTCTAAAGATAGTAAAAAACCTATCTTCCTACATCACCTGAAGGAAAAATCAAAAAATGAGTATTTGCAGATCCCCAGGTAAAGAAGTTAATGAAAACAGATGCTTTTAAACTGGTTCTTAATAGTTGACTACACAGATATTGTTTCAGAATTGTTGGATGTATTTCCAGGCATAAAGATATTTTGATAAGACTGATGTATCTTCTATTTCTAATCTTCATGGCGGCTACAATAATAATAAAAATTAACAGGGCTTGTTAAGGTTGAATATCATTGAATTAATATATCTTCAACTGGAATGTTAAATTCTTAGATTTGTGTTCACTAGATTGAACTTGCCTATTAATATTCAAACCAATTCGCTGATCGCTTCTCATTCTTTTTCTCAGTGAATTTTGATTGATATTATCTCCATTAAACGAGTCAATGACTGAATCACTAAAAGAATGTTTCATATCACACTTCATCGACTTTATCTTCTCTATATTAACTAAAGTTTCTGCCATATGCTTTGTTATCAAAGTAGGTTCAACTGAATTCGGAAGAACCTGCGGATTCAAATCAGCTTTACTCAAAGATTTTGCTTTATTCATAATTCTGTATCATACAATAGGCTGTATAGGCAATTGTAATCAAAATAAATTTCAGATCAAAAATTCCAATCGTTAATAAAATCCAAATTCCAACAAAGAAACGCGCACACAGACGCAACAATATATCTAAATAAACTAGATCGGGCGAAACAATATAAATTGTATTTATTAATTATATATAAAAAATTATAATTAAATTAATTTATTTTTAATTTAATAATTAAAAAATTTTATTAATTATTTAATTTAATACACAATCAATACATAAAATATACAAAAGGAATTATTGAAAAACACTCAAAACACAAGTGTTTAATTTTCGGATTCAATGACTTTATCAACAACGCCTCACAAATCACACGTTCCCAATAATTATCGAAATTTTTTAATAAAATTTTAAAATCAGACATACCTATTTTAATCTTACAGTCCTTATTGTGCTCACCAATATGGGTCAAAGCCTTCGGTCTATAATGTTCTCGAGCTCGAATACAGAGATGACGGGAACGGATGTGAATATATGTTCGATATATTTACTAATTCTTAGTTAAACTTTATAATAATTACAATGTCCATTGAAAAGAAATCAGTTGTGAAATTTGAATAAAGTTCTTATAATATATATATTTATTGATTTAAAGGTTATTGGATTTAATATTATGATTATTATTTCGATCAAGAATTCAAAAGACTGCAACGTAATATTGTCTAATAACGATTGAGGAGAAAACTGTCATATGTAAACTATATAATTTAGAATGGAAATTGTCATTTTACTCACATAGCTAAGAGTAATTAAAATTTATCAAAGATTTGTAATAATTTATATTGATTTAAATCAAGAAATTTTGTGAGAATTCAGTTAAATTAAATTTATTTGTTGGAATTATTTGAAATTGTGAATATATACTGTATTAGATGGAAATAAATCTTTTAATTCGCTGAGTCTTATTTATTTAAATAAGAACCCAATTAGTGAGCAACAATAATTATCCAACCGAAATTATTACAGACCCAACACAGCGTGCAATTTAAGCAAAAAGTCAAAGTCAATCACTTTGTCCAATCTATTCAACACACTCCAATTAATAATAATAATAAATATCAAAGAAATATCTATAATAATAGAAATAATATCAAAAAGACAGAAATAAAACATGCAAATAATTTCAAAACACAAAATCAGTGAAAGCTTATGTAGAACATTGGGATTGGGCTATTATATCAAAACAATACCGACTAGTGGAATAAGCAAAGAAAATGCACCAATCGCATAAGTCAGCTGGGGCCCACATATCCAAAAGATTACAGATGCAAACAATGGACCCATACCTCGTGCTAAACAACCCTGTGATCGAAGAAGACCCATAAGACGTCCTTGTTGTGGAGATTTTTGATTATCACACTGAGATACTAATGAAGTGAGACAGAGTACAACACAACTCGAAGCAAATGCAAACAGAAATAAACCGATATAGAAGTATGAAAGAGATTGAGAAAATCCCAAAAGAACAAATCCGGGTATCAATGCCAATATTCCCTAAATATTATAATAAAATAATTATTGATATAATGGCAAATTTAATTCGAATCATCTTATAATTAGCTACACATTGATAATTATCTATAATAATTATAAATATAAATAAAATTTATCAATAATGTCAATATAATTATTGATAACGTCGATATAATTATTGATATTGTCGATATAATTATTGATAATGTCGATATAATTATTGATAATGTCAATATAATTATTGATAATGTCGATATAATTATTGATAATGTCGATATAATTATTGATAATGTCGATATAATTATTGATAATGTCAATATAATTATTGATAATGTCGATATAATTATTGATAATGTCGATATAATTATCGATGCCAATATAATTATTGATGTCGATATAATTATTTATAACCCTGTAGCATAATTATGGACAACACTGAAAAATTATAGGTTTAAATCATATAAAGAATGCCTTACTATTATAATCATTCGTTTCTCTCGACCTGACTTTAAACGTCTAACAATGCCACCTTGAAAAAAAATCATGATGAAACCCAAAAAAAGATACAACCGGCCTTGATCAGCACTAACCGATTTAATAACACATAAAGATTGAAAACAAATAAAATAAATTTACCTTGAATAGTTAAATCTAAGATGTGTTAAAAATGTTAAAGTAAATTCCATACCAGAGTAAACAAAGAGGTAAGTGAAATAAACAAATCCAAGTTGACGGGCATTTTGCAAGTCTAAATGTATAATAACATAATATTTTAGTGATAATGATGACAAAACTGTGGAGATTGTGATAATCATCAACTTTTTTCATACTAATTTCTAATATATAAATTTTATTATTTTTCTGAATGTTTTTGAACCTAACTATTTCAATGAATAATGTTTTGAACTGTAAAAGTATTTACATTGGAAAATGCTGTAAATGTCGTGTTTAGCATGATATTATAATATAAATTCAAATAGAAGTCCTTTAAATAAATCAGTAAAAAATTAAATTTATTTTCAAAATAAAAACATAAATACTATTTATTTCACAAAGTTTGTCACCTTCAAAATTGGGTTTTTATATGCACTTTTAATATGCTCTATTTTAATGTGATCCCAATATCTAGAAATTATTCAATTTTAATAGGTTAATACTTTAATGGCCGATGACTCGAATTCGCGTTTTTTATTATGGGTTTTCGAAATGCCGGCCTTTAAAGTGTTAAGTCATAAATAACTTTGTTTTTTTAAACGGATATTTACTTTGTTTTCATAAAATAACAAAATTATTTTAATCTATTATGTATTCTCCAATTTTATGTACGACCTTTTCCAACCTTACTTCCTCAAAAATAAATTGGATGAGTTTGGAATGTAAGACTTCGACAGGCTGATTGACTTGCTATTCAGCGTTAAGGTTTTTCAATTCAAAAAGTACTGTAAGGAACAGAAAATGTGGAAGTCTGTTGGAGCAAGTAAGGTGGAGTGGTAAAAACTGAGAATTATGATTATAATCGTTAAATTTGATTTCAGCAACTCGTAATGAATACCTCGATGATCGCACTATATACATAATAAAATTGATCCTTATCAAGCCAAAGTCTTTTGCGGATGATATTCTCATAGGTGCCCAGTTTTTCATCACTTATAACCGTGTTTAAAAAGACTCGATTCTAAGAGTAGACTTGTGGCAATTAAGATGCGATCTACATTATTACGTTCAATTAGATTATGAGATACTCATACTATTAACTTCCTGACTTTTCTTATTTCTCCTAACCCTAACCCTTTCCAGGTGACAGCAAAGAATTGATTGTGATGTGTAAAGCCGTCTGTCATTTCTCTCGTTGATTGATGTGGATTTTCCCCCAATAATATCTTTAAATGCTCGCCATCATAGTTGGGAAGGTTTCCCCCAATTCACTTTTTAAGGTCAGGTTTCGGAATGAAATTTGATAAACCAATTTTTAACTTCCCAATTGGCTATTAGTCCTTCATTATATACACTGTATATTTTTTGAGCTACTGCCATAACATTACTGTCTTTTTTTAGTCCCAAAGCATCACGTGACGAATATGTACTTTTTGACTCTCCACACGAAACACACAAGACCGTTGTCAAAAGACTAACAAAACCCTTATCCATTCTCATAGTGAGTAGATACAAACAATATATTCTACCTCCCGTAGCGGAAGTTATTTATGACTCAACCTAATAGTTATCAAATTTAAGCTCAAGAAGATTTTTTCTAGCATTTCTTTCTTTTATTAAATCAATAGAGGAATTTCTTTTACTCTTAAGATATTCTTTAAACGACTTGTTTTCAGAGATAATCAAACTCCTTGTAGGTAAAGAGTTATTCCAAATGGAGAGAAAATATGTTTTATTCTTTTTATTTTTTAAAATTCTTCATATTTTTATTATATATCTTCGATATCATTCAAAACTTATTTCCATCAGCTACATTTAATATTTTTTGTGAATATTTGTGATATAATTTGAGTTCAAATTGGCTAAAAAAACACACTAATGCTCATTGTGGCTAAATTCTTCAGATTTTAAAAGTTCCTTTTCTTCATATTATCCTGTTTTTTTTCTTTCTTAAAATCGAATTTAGTTTGAATCGAGAATAATTCTATATTTTTTCAATCTTTCAAATTTTTACCCTTGGTATGTTTTCATTTACAATTTCTTTTATATTTATTCTTTCAAACTATAGATAAATGCATTTTTTTTCGATTTAGGATGCATTTTCAAGTGTTTATATTGATCAATATTGAGATTCACTAACTTAGAAAAATATTAAATCAAAAGATTTCTAGAGAAATAGAAATAAAATTCCTGAGATATGACTAAGAAAGCTTGATGCATTCTATAACAGAGAAATGATCATGATGTAAAGTTATTTTTACTTTAAGAAACAATCCTGTAATAAGTATCTGGATTTTAAATAAATCCAAAAAGTCAATATGTAATTAAAATATAAGTAGCTAAGCAACTGTATGTGATAGAAAGAATCTGTAAAAAGTAAAGAAGAAATGCTTAAAATTTTTTATTGGTTTTGATAATTTTCAGCATACAAAGGGGCATAAGATTCTGTAGTTCTCTGGAAACATTTTCGAGTCTATTTGAAGAAATGCCAGTAATCACATCTTATTTTGCAAGTTTTCTAAAGATCGAGATTTGGTTGAATAAAAAATCCAGTGGAGACTAAGAAAATGGTCTGATTGTTCGAGTTATCACGTATACTCACAAAGTCACAAATATTTTTCTTAGGAAATCGTATTTATTTTGTTGATTGAATAAAATCCGATTGTAAAAACAGATCTAGTCACAGATTGTTTCATCATAGAGACTAGAACGAATTCAGTGTATAGATAAAGATAGCAAGTGAAAATACTCTTTCTGATTCCATACTCGTGGGCTGAGTGGTATTGGCTTTACAATATTATTAAATACATCTTGCAAATAGGGAAAGTGTAAAGAACATATATGAGCATTTTTAATCGAGTTTTGAGTGCAACTAGGGAATGTTATCTCTATACTATTTATTTTGTGATATTTATCTCATGAATCTGTCAACTCTGAAGCACTGTAAATATGAAGTATTGAGAAAAATTTCTCATAGAAATAAAATGCAACATTATTATTCATATTATCTGTAGATTTTGATCTATTTTTCGCACAAATTACATTATCGATAATTACAGCAACCAATGAATAATGAATAATTACGCAGCAGTGTGCCTCAAAGATGTTCTAGCTTACGTATACATGATATTACAGTTTGGCCTCCCCTATAATTGCTATTTCACACTACACGATCATATAAGACTAGGTCTTATTTTTGAAAAATCAAGTATGAAAAAACCGAGTTTATATATAGAAATTAAAAATAATAAATAATAAAAAAATTAATAACAATAAATAATAAAAAAAATAATAATAAAAAAAATAATTAATATTAATAAATAATTTAAAATAAGAAATAATAAAATAAATATTAATAAGAAATAATAAAAATAGATAATGTTAATGATGATAATAAAAAAAACATAATAAATATTACTAATAAATAATTAAAAATAAATAATAATCATATAAAATAAAAATTTAAAATAAGAAATAATAAAATAAATATTAATAAATAATAAAAATAATGATGATAATAATAAAATAAATAATAATAATAAATAATAATAAAATAAATATTAATAATAAATAATAAAAATAAATAATGTTAATGATGATAATAAAAAAACATAATAAATAATACTAATAAATAATTAAAAATAAATAATAATAATATAAAATAATAATAATAATTTAAAATAAGAAATAATAAAATAAATAATAATAAATAATAAAAATAATGATGATAATAATAAAATAAATAATAATAATAAATAATAATAAATAAATATTAATAATAAATAATACTAATAAATAATTAAAAATAATAATAATAATATAAAATAATAATAATAATTTAAAATAAGAAATAATAAAATAAATATTAATAAATAATAAAAATAAATAATGTTAATGATGATAATAATAAAACATAATAATAAATAATATTAATAAACAATAATAAATAACAATAAAATTATTCTAAATAATAATCAATAATAAAAAATAATATTAATAAAAATAACATGCCAACATAGCTTTAAATCGATTTAAACTCAAAATGAATCAACGGAACACCAAAAGCGGAAACATAAAAGTAAATTAAAATAAGTAACATATGCAAATATAGCACGAAATAATATATTTATTGTAATAATTGAAAAAAATGAATTAGAAAAACAAAAAGAAATTATAAAAGAATAATAGAAAATTGAATAGATAAATTTATTCGTTTCTACTACTTACAATTTGAAATTAAGTAAAATTGTGTTTATTTTATAGAATGTTATTTGACTATTCTCTATATATGTATGTGAATGAGTGATTATGGAATAACGCTTAATTAATATCACCAAATGGCAAATTTTATTATACATATAAGTTTTGATCGACAACATGGGATTTTTATATTAATGTTATCTGAAAATCGACTTTCCTCTATCGAATGATGCATAATTTGTCCAATTTGGACCATTAATTGTTTTGTAACTGTTATATACTATATAATACCAAAAGTAATCATTAAAGTTATTGAATTGAAATAAATATGAATTAAATCACATATTGTCTTTTTTTTAAACATACAAATCTATGGAGAATTATGTATTTGGATTGACAACATGATTACGTCATTTTGACGGGTTATAGCTAGTTTTTAAATAATGCAACAGCGTATATACGTAGATGAGACCCCGTTTTATATAGGTCAATCCATACGAAAATTAGTTCAATCATTACCAATGGAAACCACAAAAGCAAATATAAATAAAAAATATAATCACAATAAATAAATATTACCTCGATATTTAAGATTCTTCATTGGAGTATATAAAAATATAGAAATTGGGTTTATTAATTGATAGATATCCGACAATTTACTAGACATGTTGCGATCCTAAACCAAACGGCAAATATTGAGTGAAGAAAATAAAATTAAAAAAAATACACGTTTTGATTTCTCAAGAGTTTCAGTGAAGAAATAAGAAATGAAAATTAAATTGAGAAGAGTTAATCCGGTTGAAATAATAGCGACATTGAAAAATGTCCCAGCTACAACTCCGACTATTGGGCCGATAATAAATCCAAGACTAAATGCTATTCCGATTATTGCCATTCCAGAATTGCGATTCGTTTCCCCATATACATCTCCGATGACAGCTATAGCGACACCGATATTTGCTTTGCATACGCCTCCAATTATTCGGCTGAGGAAAAATAGCGTGAAATTATTTTCCGATAAACACCAGACAGAGTATGAAATCAACATTCCAGTCTGAATAATTAATTATCAAGATTTGACACAGAGCATTAACGGTGTGTGGTTTTTAGTACCAATTTAACAGATGAAGAAATAAAGTACTAAAAATTATAGGCCGTCACGCAAAGTTTATCCTTAGTCACATTTGGCAGCTGAACATTTTCAACGAAGGAAATGCGTTAGTAAATGTTTTGAGCAAGTTTAAATAAATAAAAAGGATTATTTGTATAAGAAATCAATTCAATTTATAATTGATATTTTTTTAAATCAATAAAATATTTCATTTTATATTTTTAATAAAATATATGTTATAGTTTCTTTCTAGCATTTTAACCCCTTCAGACCCCATGTACAGAATTATGCACATAACATTTTAAACCTTATAGATTCCTTATTTAATATATTTTACTTCATCGCCATCTCTCCACGCATCGACCAAACTATTTTGATTGTTTTAAAATCATACCACTAGTGCCATCTATGAGCAATTTTTGGCAACAATATAATTACAAGTTTTTTTCTCCATTAACAATAATTCAGGTCTGAAGGGGTTAAGATCTGTAATATTCATTTTTCTAGCCTCCTCATTATTATTATATGCTATTGATCTCTTTTATCATTTTTTAACTTTTATTAAATGTATTCTTTCTTAAAAAAGATTTAGTTACAACAGCATTCTCATGGAACTCTTAGCATGTTTTTAACATCGATTGCTTTTAACATGTGATAATTAAATATGCAATTTTTATGTGTATATGCCTCCGTGAGGCCCCGAAACAGTGCTTGCTTTTGTCATCCTAAAATCGCTACACTTTATTGAACATTTCATGCAAATCACATCCAGTATTTATTACAGCAGATTTCATTCCATGATGAGGTAAACAATGAAGACATACAGAAAAAAAGACGAACTTCAAAAATTAAATATTAATTTAAATTTTTATATAATTTTTAAATTGACTAAAATTTTTTATAACTTTTAATTTAATTTTTTAAAATTTATTTTCAAGATAATTATTTTTAAATTGATTTTAAATTTTATTATTAAGAATTTTTTTAATTTAAAATTACAATTTTTATATATTAATTTTTTAATTTCAATTTTTAAAAAACTTATTTTTAAATAAAATTTTTTTTTAATATTAGATTTATAATTTAATATTATAAGAATTATAAGAACTTTTTTTCCAATTTAACCACTGATTTTTTTTCCCATTGAATTTATTAAAAATAGAGCTTGAAGACTATAAATAATTTAAAAAATTATATTTTTAGATAATTATTTTTAAATTGATCTCATAACTCCAAAAAACGTTTCAATGTCTGCCAGCATTATGTACAGTAAAGAACGATCTCCTAGGCAACGAGAAAGATGAATCAAATCAACTAAAGGTGGGCGGGCGGTAATTATCCTGTGTTATACTATTTAGAATTTTCAACTAATTAAACTAAAATTAATGAATGAAATTAATTAACATTAGAAATGTATGTTATCTTTATTGTTATCATGAAATGAATAAATTCAATATAGAAAATTATTACATTTAATTTAATTAATAAATGATAAAAAATCGTTGACATACCGAAGTTAAAATTAACATTGACTTTCTTCCAAATACATCAGATAATGCTCCAACAATGGGAGAACACAGAAATTGACAAAGGGAAAAACTTGATCCCAACAATCCTTAATAAAAATTATTACAAATTAAAAACCAAAAATCAAAAAAACCTCCAAATAAAACTATATTCCATCTGTTATTATTATTATTCGGCGCACTAATCAAATTTCGAAGTCCATCACTGAAATTACTCATTGCATTGTATAAATTATCCTACAATATTTTTGGTAATGTTATACAAAACATTGGAAAAACTTTACATCGTTCCTCAATGAAAATGATTGAACTAATGATGGAAGAATGGGTAAAATACTGGCAAATGAAATTAGATCGATTAGTAAATATACAAATAATATCAAAATTGATCTGTTTAATTTATTTTTCATATCTACAAATTTAATAACAGATTAAAACGATTTATTTTTGTCGGATTTCTATAAATACAATTAATTTGAGAAAAAAATTTAAACTACTTACAAATTTTCTAATCAAACAATTTACAGATATTTAATTTATTCTAATGTAAATAAACAAAGTTAATATTAGAAATATAAATGTATATAATAATGATGAAATTCATGAAAATAATTTATTTACCGTCACGTTTAATAAATTAATTTAATTTAAAAAATTAAATATTTAAGAAATTAAAATCAACTTACTTATATTCTTTATATTTAAAATCAATTATTAACATACTCAAATTTTTGTTATTACAGACATATTAATTATTATAGACAAAAATATTAATTATTATAGACAAAAATATTAATATTTATAGACAAAAATATTATTATTTATAGACAAAAATATTAATAACCATAGACAAAAATAATAACACGCATCGACAAAAAAACAACTATAGACTAAAAACATTCATTTAATGTGTAATGCATTATGAATTCAGTTAAAATATAGATAAATATAGTTAATGTCAATTATTATTGTTTGGGGTGTATTATTACTATTTTCAATTAAAAAAAAACCCATCACATGACATTTCTACGCACAAACATTGAAAACTCTGAAACAAGCCAGGATGGTCCTAAAAGAAGAACAACAGTAACGGTAGAAACACTGAGAAATATGCGTAACATGCTTTTACGGGGTAGAACAGCCAAGAACATAACGGAAGATTTAAATCTTTCATCTAAAACTGTTTACAGGTGGATTGAAAGACTATCTTCATATACCGGTAGTGAAGCGGACCTGGGCACACTCATAAAACCACCGGGTCGCCAAAGAGCAGAATTGACAACTGTTGGGCTAGAACTGATTTCTAGACCCAAAGTTAGGAATGGGACGAAATGTGTCAGTACACAACACGCATACCCAGCATTAAGTTTACTTAAATAAAAATATATAAAACACCAAGTAAACAATGATAATAGAAAGATAATATACCCAAAAATAAAACATCTGAATTAAAAATAAAATAAAACACGAGCAAGAAGTATTACACGAAAACTTACTCAAATATAACCGAAAGACATAAAACAACAAAAAACAAATTCGAATAAAGGCGATTAGTAAAAATTAAAAAGAAAATTAAAGAAAATCTTCATAAAATCTTATGTAAAGAAAATTATATCGATATTTTGAATAAAAATCCAGAACAATTCATAAAAATGGCGAAATCCATCATGACCGCCAAACGACCCAATAAAATTTATAAAAAATAAATATTTAGTTTAAAAAATAAATATTTTAGAAAAGAAATCATAAAAAACAATTTAAAATAAGAAATAGATTAAATTTAGCATGGAATGTTCTGGAAATGCTGAAATCCATCATGGAGGCAAATTTAATAAAAAATAATTCGAAAATAAAATTTCAAAAATAAAAACAAAACTTCTTACTGAAAAATCGCCATCAAAATCGATAAAAATTAAAAATCGAATGTTCGAGAATTAAAATAATCTGAATTTGTTTTACTGCATCAATGCACGCATGTATACTTACAGGTCAAACAGAGGCTATATAAACTAACACATTTCGTCACTTTTTAGAGGAAAAAAATGCAAATGAATATTTTTACTCTTATGCCAAATTTTTGATTTTGATTTTTCTGAGATTGTAGGTAAGGACGATTTCATTGTGAATTATAAATTATTATTATTGAAACCTTGTTTTCATTATTTATTTTTAACTATAGCAATGTAGGTTTGAGTGAGATCGTCGGTTATCATTGATTTTGAAGCGCGATCCCAGCCAACCCTGCACCTATGCACTTTATCATCGATGAGTAAACAGCCCACAATGATTGCAGGCCACTGCCTGGCACGCACTTATCAATATTATTGGTTTTTTTTTGTTCAGGTCATTCGGAGGTCGCACCACTTCATGGTTCAGCCATGGAGTTAAGTCGATGAAATCCTCCGTCTGACTCTACCTATTTATTATAGGTCAGCCGTAAGGGGTTGACTTACCACACAACAGTAAGGTTTGTCGTAGTGGTCACAGTGGGGCTGCGAAAGCAAACACTCTTCCCGACTTTCAATACATGAATAACTTACATAACTTCATAAAAATATAAATTATAAAATTATATTAGGTTTAGAAATATAAACTATAAATTTAACTTCATAAAAATATAAATTGTAAACTTAAAAGTATAAATTATAAAATTATATTAGCTTTAGAAATATAAACTATAAATTTAACTTCATAAAAATATAAATTGTAAACTTAAAAGTATAAATTATAAAATTATATTAGGTTTAGAAATATAAACTATAAATTTAACTTCATAAAAATATAAATTGTAAACTTAAAAGTATAAATTATAAAATTATATTAGGTTTAGAAATATAAACTATAAATTTAACTTCACCAAATATAAATTATAAACTTAAAAGTATAAATTATAAAATTATATTAGCTTTAAAATATAAACCATAAATTTAACTTCATAAAAATATAAATTATAAACTTAAAAATATAAATTATAAAATTATATTAGCTTTAGAAATATAAACTATAAATTGAACTTCACCAAATATAAATTATAAACTTAAAAGTATAAATTATAAAATTATATTAGCTTTAAAATATAAACCATAAATTTAACTTCATAAAAATATAAACTATAAATTGAACTTCACCAAATATAAATTATAAACTTAAAAGTATAAATTATAAAATTATATTAGTTCTAAAATATAAATTTAACTTCATAAAAATATAAATTATAAAATTATATTAGCTTTAAAATATAAACTATAAATTTAACTTAACTTAGATTGCCTTTAACATCATAGTTGAAAATTTTTCATCAAAGACCCCCCATAAACCATATAGTCATCAACTACCACCTAAATAAATTAAATTAGCTTATTTTAATACATATTTAACTTATATTATATTTAAAAATGTAAATTGTAAATTTTTATGAATGACCCCCCTCAAAATCATATAGTCATTAACCATTACCTAAGTATGCTAGATTAGCTTATCTTAATATATATTCCACTTATATTATATTTAAAATTATAGATTATAAATTTCCTAAATGACCCCCCTCAAATTATATATTTATCTAAATTTACACTAAGATAGACTACTTATATATATATATATATATATATATATATATATATATATATATATATATATAGATATATATATATATATATATATATATATATATATATATATATATATATATATATATATATATATATATATATATATATATATATATATATATATATATATATATATATATGTGTGTGTATATGTGTATGTATATATATGTATATATTCATCTTATGTTTGATTTTAAAATGATAACTCTTAAAATTCCTAAATGACCCCCAAGCTATATACCCGTGGTAATTTCACAAAGATATCAAGGTACATTCGCCGTTTATCATTATTGTTATTTTAACATTACTGCTACTATCATTAGTACTACTATTACATTTTATTGATATCATTGATTTTATTTTCCCGGTAACCCCACTAAACTGATTGTATTATTAAAGTAATTATTATTTCTTAAAAATAAAATTTTAAACAAAATTATCGATTTTGGGATTTCCCTATCTCTAAATTTAGCTTCAATGGCCCTATCTTCCAATAAAATTATCGAAAACCACTAAAATCTATTTTTAGTAACACCCCCCCCCCCAGATAATATAATGGTCGCAAACGACATCAATATTAATAATTTAAATTATATACATATATAGGTATATATATATATGTGTGTGTATTTATATGTATATGTGTGTGTATATACCAATATCAAATTCACAAAATATAATTTAAAATTATTCTAAATACGTTCCCAAGTTATACTACGAACAGTACTAATATTAAAATTACTAACTTAGGTTATATACATGCAGTTATTTAATCCATTAAGAATTTTTTTTTTATTACAAATGTTCTTAATTACTAAAAGGTTGGTTAATATTTAAGATTAAATATCAATAAGTATTAAATTTTAAGTATTAAATATCAATATAGAATATATACAGATAGATTAAATTTCAAACATCAAAATTTATAATTTTCATAAATTACCCCCCAAGTTATATATTAATCGGGATCGTGTTAATACTACTAATCAGCTAATGTATACTCTATTATTAATTAATTGGGTAATTTACTAATACAAAGAGCCAAACTACATTTAAATTTATTACATTTATTAATTAAATACAATCAAAAAATTTCGAAAGATAAAATCAAATATACTTACCAGAAGCATTTTATCATAAGAATTCTATCGTTTTTTTTTAGCATCATTTAGTGTCAAAATACGACTAAAAAAAATTGTTCATTAAAAACGCTAAAATATTACCAAAATCATCTACAGAAGAGTAAAAATTATTACTAAAATATTACTAAAATATTACCGAAATCCGTAACACAAAATCAGTTCACAATGTTGAGAAATTATACTATCCATTTAAATTTCCCGATAAAAATGTTGAATTCCTGAAATAGTCATAAAATACCAACTAACCGGTTCAAGGAGAGGGACTCTGTAATTCAAGGGTATGAGTTACAAATCCGGGCAGAAATGAACCTCAATCCTGGTACAGACCGACATTATGACGGGCCGTTTTGCATCCGCATCTCTAAATATGGGGGATTAACTAAGTGATTACGCTGAACCGGACAACCCGCCTAAGTGATGACAAATTGAGAATCTACGGGGGATTCTGACAATTTGCCAAGCACCGACAGAGCTGAATTGTTCAGCGATATATATTTAAAATGAAAAATATTAAATTTACCATTATAAATTTAAAAAAAAAATATTTCAAATTATCAAAAATTATGTTAATTATAAATGGGTGATTTAAACACCTTAGATTAAATTTTTATTTTTATTATTAATTGAAAATTTAATTTTTAAAAGGAAAAGAAATATGGATAATTAAACTCAACTTTAATTTAATCTGGATTGCCTGAATTAAAATTAAGTATTAATTTTTGGTATTTTGATTGAACGGGAAATTAACCCAACATAAACCTGAATTATGTGTGGTATTTTAATAAATAATTATTAACTTTCACTAGAGAGTTGCCATGAAAC